>SNQJ01S0260382.1:0-12271 GCA_010110895.2 Picea sitchensis | reverse complement strand
CTTCCCATTGCAAGACATACCTAGGTACAATTATCTAGATGCTACAAAGAATGGATTAAAATAATTTAAGAGTTTAATGACTTTCCCAAAATGGAATAGATCAATTGGCAAGAGCTTTGAAACATGTTTCCACTATCCAATCTGAGCAAGCTGATTATTGACGAAACTAAGGAATTAATCTCATACAACCTAGGTTTCAATATTGGACTATCTCCAAATTGTCTATGGTGGAGAGTAGTTTTAGAAATAGGACGTCTATGCTCTTCACATAGTACACCATTACAACATCTCGATCCAAATAGTGCAAATAATAGAAAATCTAAATAGAAAAGGGAACCTAAATGCTAGTACCACTACTTAGGCTTCATAAAATTGTCAAAATAAGAAAACAACGACTGGGCCTAAAATGACCATTTTTACCTAGTGCCTCATATTTTAAGGCCTGGCCTTTGGACCTAGGCTAATCCCTTTGTATACCAAGGAGGAACTTTTTGTGCTATCCTTTTAGTATTTCCCCCAAGTATGATAACAATTTTTGTTATGATTTCACTCTTCATATACACACGACAACTTCTTTCACTCATTACTACAAAAAATATAACTAGTTATTGTATCAATAAATATTGCTACATTTAATATATACTAACAAAAAAATGGGAAATGTCATACAAAATAACTCCATTGTGTGAAATGCTACGACAATTTTACCATTCTAGCTAACTCAATGCTTATATGCTATCCATCTTCCAATAGCTCTCTGTACTACTCTCTTCCAATAATCTCAAAACTTCAACATTCATCTTTTTTTGTTCTTTACACAAATTTATGCTTAGAAATATATGGTGTGTAAGAATTGAAATATTTGTCAATGTTTCCAATTTGGATCAAAATTCCAAGATCGATCTTAAGAGTGTTGATGGGAAGCTTTGAACTTGTATCAACTAAAAGTTCCATGAAATACCACAATTCCAAGCCTAAGGTAAACACACTCAAGAATGAATATATGGGATATGAATGTGTTGTGCAAAGTGAATTCTCTTAAAACATTCGTGGAATTGTGATGAACAATATTCCCCCAGTATTGAAAATAGATTTCAACTATTGGACAACGGTTTATAGCCAAAACTTTTATATTGTGATATTTAGGCATACATTAACAAAAAACAAGCATAAGGCACCTATACTTGGTTAGTTTGTTCTTTGAGAGATACACACATAATTAAAAATACTGGTGCATTTTCCCTCGTTCAACTACTTGGGAATCCCCAGACCCACATGTCCTAGGAGATGAACACCACTAGCAATAAAAAAGGGAGAACATGCTCGACCCTAACACTGTTCTCTCAGGTTGGACCAATAAGGGAAATGGCATTTAATATACTGTTGCCCACAAAGAAACCATTAAGGGGCCCACTCGAGAAGGGAAATAACTATTGGTATGACAGAGAACTGGGACATCTACTCAGATATCATATTAAGGTGATTCGTAGGACAATATATTAGGTAATATGAATCATATGAGAGTTCTTGCTCCCTTGTTTGATATATTTAGTTAGGCCATACAACTAATGGAGAAACCTACTCATTAGATCACATGCATTTTCAACTAGATACGAGGGTGGTTCAAATGAATAAGAGGCCATGCCCTAAAGAAAAAGTGAGTAGTGTTGCTAACTTCTTATTCGACTTTCGATCCACCTTCTGTTGATGCTAATGCTAGTTTTGTTGCTCTTGTTGTTCATGTCAAATTAAACCCACCTATAGAGCTTGCATCCATTTCACTACCCCAGAATCCAAAAAGTAGGAAGATATTTCCCGTTACAGGTTGAGTTATCAAGAATTTGCATGATCACGATGACTTTTCCTTTAGAACCCATATTTCCCTTTATGGCTTACAATTTTTTATTTACTGGTATACACTAGGAGACAATTGGATGAATTGGGCTTGTATACTACTTATTTTAGCAATCCCATGTTCAAATCTCCCTGAAGGCTTCATATGTGGCATTTCCCTATAAATCTTATAGTCATTTTAACCTTATTGGCCCTACAAAGCCCATAAACAAGGGTTCCCATCCATGCAAATTATCTATGAATACACATACATTGTTTGAAAAAAGCAATGGAGTTTAAATGGAGGAGTAAAAACCGCATGACGCAAAGCAAAACTTACATGGTGTGGGAAATTTGATTAACCAATGGCCTAGAAGTTCATGGAGGTGATATTGGTCTTCATTTCTTGTTCGAGAGAATGAAAATATGTTCTCCACTTCTCATTTGAGAGAATAAAAATAAGTTTGGGAATTTTTTTTTCTTTAAATGAAAATTCTCGACTGAGTGGTTCCTTCTAGAATTTTGAAAATTTCATTTTCTCATTTGAAGAAGAAATCTCTTGGTTGAGAAAATTATGTGTCGGCTAAAACTCTTGCCCGCGAAAATTTTAATCTAAGGTCAACTCAAGCAAACTCTCGACCGAGATATTTTAAAACTCTCGACCAAGTTATTTTAAAACTCTCGATCGAGATATTTTTAAACTCTTTTCCAAGAGATTATAAAACTCTTGGCTAATATATTTTGTTAACTTTTTTCTCAGCTGGAAAAATGAAATTTACAATCCCTTTCTACACATCACTCCAAAAAGTGTTACCCATTTTTCGTGCTTTCATTCTTATGCGATTTTTTTAGAAGCATAAATTATGTATTTCAGAACATGTATGTGCTCTATTGAAATGATGATGGAGCAGAAACTTAAACCTGCTAGAAAAAAAAACTAGAGAAAAAAAGTGTCTAGTAAATATGTTGAACCACGTTGAAAGAAAAGTAAGGACTATAGCAAGTGTGTTAGGCATGAGTGTCAAAGTTAGAAATATAAATAGACGATTACTTATTACGAGGGCTAACTACGACCATCTTAGCCTTACATCTTTTCTTTTAATATACAACCATCTTAACCCTAAATCTATTGGGAGAGATTAAAAAATTAAATTTACCCTCCCCTAGATCAAGATTACACTTTTACCACTGAGTATGTGTCTACTCAACATCATTGTCTCTCTCACATCATTATCTCTATGGTTTTATTGACTCCCCAACATCATTCTCCATCAGCATTGAATAAATGTATTAATAATATATATTATATTATATAACTCATATATTACATCATTGTCTCTCTCACATCATTATCTCTATGTATTAATAATATATATTATATTATGACCAAGCCAGCACACCAAATTGGTGTATGAGACCCCCTTGTTTGTGGGACAAGGGACCCCCCTCTGTCCAGCGATTTGACTCGTAAAGTCTACGAAGGTATACATACTCTACCCCCCTCTGGATTTGAACCTGTGACCTCTTAAGAGGAAACACATGTCTTAACCATTAGGCCCACTAAAGTAGTATGTTAATAATTCTTCATCCTTAACATTTCTCCACTTTTTATTTTATTATCTATACATAAATACTAAAATTATATGTTAATATTTCTTCATCCTTAATGTTTCTCCACTTTTCTTTATTATCTATACATAAATACTAAAGTGGATAAATAATAAATATTTCAAGATCAATTATATATATATATATATATAAATTTTAAATTAAACTATCAAAATTACTAAGATATAGAGACAAAAATATTCATTTCATTGATAGAAATTCAATGTATGAAATTGTGACACATGAAAAATGAAAACACATTTATTAGTTAAAAAAAAAAACCTGAAACCATAAAGTTTTCCAAAAAAAAATTAAATTTGTACCAGAATGAATTAGGTATAACTAAAACCCCTAAAAAGATAAAGTTGTTCCACAAATAAAATTGAAAATGTGTACAAGAATGAATTAGGGATGAAATTTACTGGGTGATTTATCCCTCAAATACTGTTAAAAATTCATCATAACCGTCAATATTCTTCATTTAAACTTAAAAACAGGTAAACTAGTTATCATGATGGGGGTGATTTACCCATTTTTGTGGTAAAAAATTCGTCATAATTTAACATTTTTTCGTTTAAACTATAAAAACGGTTAAGGAAATTGTCGACGGGTATGGAAGTTGTCCAAACCGTTTCACGGGCAGTTTCGTTTTGGAAGTCCAATGTGCCGTGACTATTTAAACATTCCTTCTTCTCTCTTTCGAAGCAAGGAGTTCGGTATCTTGGAATTTACGTTCTGGTCTACGTCCTCTGCTCTCGGTTTTCTGAGCTGATTCCCTCTCTCTGCTCTGCTTTGCTTTGTGTGTGAGAGTGTTAACATGGGCGAGGGAGCAGCTATCGGAATCGATCTGGGGACGACGTACTCCTGTGTGGGAGTGTGGCAGCACGATAGGGTGGAAATTATCGCTAATGATCAGGGGAATCGAACTACTCCCTCCTATGTCGCTTTTACTGATACAGAGCGTCTCATCGGAGATGCCGCCAAGAACCAGGTTGCCATGAACCCCATCAACACCGTTTTCGGTCAGTAATCGTTACCAGTTTTGACAGACTGTGTTTGTGTAGAATTTGCATTTATAAGATGGGTTTGTTGTTAGATTTTGTTTATGTAGAATTTGCATTTTTTTTTTCATGTTCAATATAAATCAGTTTCTTATGTCATTGCAGATGCAAAGCGCTTGATTGGTAGGAGGTTCTCTGATCCCTGCGTTAAGAACGATGTGAAGTTATGGCCTTTCAAGGTGATTGCAGGGGTTGACGATAAGCCCAACATCGTTGTAACATACAAAGGGGAGGAGAAGCATTTTGCAGCCGAGGAGATCTCTTCCATGGTTTTGACAAAAATGAAGGAGATCGCAGAAGCTTATCTTGGGACCTCGGTGAAGAATGCTGTGGTCACTGTTCCTGCATATTTCAATGATTCTCAGAGGCAGGCAACCAAGGACGCAGGTGTCATCTCCGGGTTGAATGTTCTGAGAATTATCAATGAGCCCACTGCTGCTGCCATTGCCTATGGGCTGGACAAGAAGGCTACCAGTGTTGCTGAGAAGAATGTTCTTATCTTTGATTTGGGTGGAGGTACTTTTGATGTCTCTCTGCTCACAATTGATGAGGGTGTTTTTGAGGTGAAGGCCACTGCTGGTGATACACATTTGGGTGGTGAAGATTTTGATAATAGATTGGTGAACCACTTTGTACAGGAGTTCAAGAGAAAGCATAAGAAGGACATCACTGGTAATGCCAGAGCCATCAGGAGACTCAAAACCGCCTGTGAGAGGGCTAAGAGAACCCTTTCATCAACTGCCCAGACCACCATTGAGATTGATTCCCTCTATGAAGGTATTGACTTCTTTTCTACCATTACCAGGGCTAGATTTGAAGAGTTGAACTTGGATTTGTTCAGGAAGTCTGTGGAGCCTGTTGAGAAATGCCTGCGGGATGCGAAGATAGACAAACGCTCCATCCATGATGTGGTTCTCGTTGGTGGGTCTACTAGAATCCCCAAGGTTCAGTCCTTGTTGCAGGACTTCTTCAATGGCAAGGAGCTTTGCAAGAGCATTAACCCTGATGAGGCTGTTGCATACGGAGCTGCAGTGCAGGCTGCTATTTTGAGTGGAGAGGGCAATGAGAAAGTGCAAGATCTGTTGCTTCTAGATGTTACTCCCCTCTCTCTAGGGCTTGAAACTGCAGGTGGGGTTATGACAGTTCTCATCCCCAGGAACACTACCATCCCCGCAAAGAAGGATCAGGTATTTTCTACTTACTCAGACAACCAGCCTGGTGTGTTGATTCAAGTGTACGAGGGCGAACGAGCTCGAACCAGGGACAATAACTTGTTGGGCAAATTTGAACTTTCTGGTATTCCCCCTGCTCCGAGAGGAGTTCCCCAGATCACTGTGGCCTTTGATATTGATGCCAATGGTATTCTCGATGTCTCTGCTGAGGACAAAACCACTGGTCAGAAAAACAAAATCACCATTACAAATGACAAGGGTAGATTGAGTAAGGACGAGATTGAGAAGTTGGTTCGTGAGTCTGAGACATACAAGGCTGAAGATGAAGAGCACAAGAAGAAGGTAGAGGCCAAGAACTCCTTGGAGAACTATGCTTACAACATTAGGAACACCATACGAGATGACAAGATTGCAGCAAAGATTGATCCATCTGATAAGAATAAGATTGAGGATGCCCTTGAACAAACTATCCAGTGGCTGGATGCCAACCAGCTTGCGGAAGCTGATGAGTTTGAAGACAAGAGGAAGGAGCTGGAGACCACCTGCAGTCCTGTCATTGCTAAGTTGTACCAAGGTGCTGGTGCGGATATCCCTGGTGGTGCATATGGAGCTGCTGGCTATCCTGAACATGGTCATTCTGCTGCTGCAGGTGCCGGACCTAAAATTGAGGAAGTCGATTAAATAATTTTTCCTGATTACCGTGTTAGAAGATGATAGAGCACCGTTAAAAATCAAGATTTTTTTTTAAGAAGGTGCAAGGTTTCTCAATTTTGGGCATAGGAATTTACTGTTGTATTGCAAGGGATTTGTGCCGAAATAAATTGATCTGATTCAAACTCATTTTTTTTTTCATATAATACACTTTGTTAAATAACTTGTTGTAAGTGGTTACACAAAATTCACCATAGACAACTTGCACTAAATTTTATTTATCCTTTGCAATTTATCATTTTTACGTACCAAGTGGAGCAAACCATATCTAAAATAACATTGTGAAATGAAGTTCATTTCCTTGTGTAAAGAAGTTATTATTATACTATTGCACACTCCATATCACTTAATATTTGACTACAAACTCTGCACACTCCATATCACTTAATATTTGACTACAAACTCTGCACACTCCATATCACTTAATATTTGACTACAAACTCTGCCAAGTGAAGCAAACCATATCTAAAATAACATTGTTACATTATTACTTAGGCTTAAACATTGTGAAATGAAGTTCATTTCCTTGTGGAAAGAAGTTATTATTATACTATTGCACACTCCATATCACTTAATATTTGACTACAAACTCTGCACACTTCCGATCACTTAATATTTGTTACAAACTTTCTCTTTTTTTATCCCATATAAGTTCCTTGTTTTTTTTTTTAATATGTTCAATTCATTTCAAATTTTATATAAAATTTAATCATATTTTTTAATTTAACCATTTAACAATGAAGTTTAATAAAAGATTTACCATTCAATAATTAGAAAAACATAACATATAAGTATTTAGCATTTCAAAACCTAAAACATCTCAAATTTCATATAAAATTCAACTATATTTTTTATTTTTTTTTCCAAAATGTACCATTCAATAAGTTTTGAAAAAAGAGTTATTCTTCAATAATTAAAAAATCCAAACATATAACTATTTAACATTTCAAAATAACTTCCTTCAATAATTAAAAAATCCAAATATATAACCATTTAACATTTCAAAAAAAACTTCCTAAAACATTTCAAACATTGTATAAAATTCAACCATATAAACATATATCTAAAAATGTTTTGTTTAAAAATGTACCATTCAACAATGAAGTTAGATTTACCCTTCAATAATTAAAAAAGAAAAACATTTAGCATTTCAAAAATAACTTCCTAAAACATTTCAAACTCCATATAAAATTCAACCATATAAACATAAAATTTAAATTTGTTATGCCTAAACTTAAGTAGGAGGTTGTGCATTGTAACTCCATCTAAAATTGAAATATCATGCATATTGAGAGGGTTAAAATTCTATATATACTAAAAATAAACAAAAACTTTTGCCTAAAACTTGAGTAGTATGCCTAAAACTTGAGTAGAAGGTTGTGCATTGTCACTCCATCTAAAATGGAAATACCATACATATAGTGAGAGAGTTAAAATTATATATATACTAAAAATAAACAAAAACTTAAGTTTAAATGTTCCAAACAAAAGTGATTACATAAAAGTGACCTATTATGTATATCAATATATGATAATGACATAGGATTAAAAAATTATTACAAACTCTTTTATAGATCATAATTTTATTTTTACAAGACCATTTTCACCTTGAAAGGGAAGTTCATCAATATCCATTATTTATTGTAGTGTCTCATAGATCATAATAAATATATGATAATATGTCATAGGACTAGAAAATTATAGATCGTAAGCATAGGACTAGAAAACTATTACAAACTCTTTTATAGATCATAATTTTATTTTTAAAAGACCATTATCACATTGAAAGGGAATCCCTTCAATAACCATTATTGATTGTAGTGTATCATAGATCAAAAGAAATATATGATAATATGGCACAGACTAGAAAACTATTACAAACTCTTTTATAGATCATAATTTTATTTTTAAAAGACTATTATCACATTGAAAGGGGAACTATTATAGATCATAATTTTATTTTTAAAAGACTATTATCACATTGNAAAGGGGACCCCTTCAATAACCATTATTGATTGTAGTGTAACATAGATCAAAAGAAATATATGATAATATGGCATAGGACTAGAAAATTATTACAAACTCTTTTATAAATCATAATTTTATTTTTACAAGACCATTATCAATTTGAAAGGGAAGTCCTTCAATAACCATTATTTATTGTAGTGTCTCACATCAAAAGAAATAAATTATTCACTTTTAATTTTTAATTTTATAGGCTTCAATTTTATTTTCAATTTAGTTTATTTTTATATTTGATGAAAATTCCTTATTATTCCTTGCAAAAAATTATCACCAATGAAATGGAAGTCTAAATATTTCCATTTTTAACATGTTCAATTCATTTCAAATTCCATATAAAATTCAATCATATTTTTTATTTCAACCATTCAAATAAAAGATTTACCCTTCAATAATTAAAAAAACAAAACATATAAGCATTTAGTATTTCAAAACCTAAAACATTTCAAATTCCATATAAAATTCAACCATATTTTTTTGTTTCAAAATGTACCATTCAATAATAAAGTTTTGATAAAAGAGTTATTCTTCAATAATTAAAAAAGCCAAACATATAACCATTTAGCATTTCAAAAATAACTTCCTTCAATAATTAAAAACGCTAAAAATATAACCATTTAGCATTTCAAAAATAACTTCCTAAAACATTTCAAATTGTGTATAAAATTCAACCATATAAACATATATTTAAAAATGTTTTGTTTAAAAATGTACCATTCAACAATGAAGTTAGATTTACCCTTCAATAATTAAAAAAACAAAGCATTTAGCATTTCAAAAATAACTTCCTAAAACATTTCAAACTCCATAACATAAAATCTAAATTTGTTATGCCTAAAACTTGAGTAGTGTACCTAAAGAGTAGGAGGTTGTGCATTGTCACTCCATCTAAAATGGAAATACCATGCATATTGAGAGGTTTAAAATTCTATCTATACTAAAAAATAAACAAAAACTTATGCCTAAAACTTGAGTAGTATGCCTAAAACTTGAGTAGGAGGTTGTACATTGTCACTCCATCTAAAATGGAAATACCATGCCTATGCATAGTGAGAGGGTTAAAATTCTATCTATATTAAAAATAAACAAAAACTTAAGCTTAAATGTTCCAAACAAAAGTGACAAGATCCTTATTACATAAAAGTGACCTATTGTGCATATCAATATACTCTTTTATAGATCATAATTTTATTTTTACAAGACCATTATCACATTGAATCCAATATTTATTGTAGTGTTTCATAGATCATAATAAATATATGATAATATGACATAGGACTAGAAAATTATTACAAACTCTTTTATAGATCATAATTTTATTTTTACAAGACCATTATCACATTGAAAGGGAAGTCCATCAATATCCATTATTTATTGTAGTGTCTCATAGATCATAGTAAATATATGATAATATGTCATAGGACTAGAAAATTATTACAAACTCTTTTATATATGGTAATTTTATTTTTACAAGACCATATTTTTACATCATAAATTATTTATTATCAATTTAAACTAATAATGTTTTGAAAAAATGTTGATATGAATGTTATTTTTAGGGTATATGACAATATGACATAGGACTAGAAAACTATTGAAAACTCTTTTATAGATCATAATTTTATTTTTAAAAGACCATTATCACATTGAAAAGGAATCCCTTCAATAGCCATTATTTATTGTAATGCCTCATAGATCAAAAGAAATATATGATAATATGGCATAGGACTACAAAATTATTACAAACTCTTTATAGATCATAATTTTATTTTTACAAGACCATAATCACTTTGAAAGGGAAGTCCTTCAATAACAATTATTTATTGTACTTCAATTTTATTTTCAATTTAGTTCATTCTTATATTTGATGGAAATTCCTTATTATTCTTTGCAAAAAACTATCACCAATGAAATGGAAGTCTAAATATTTACCTTCAATCTTCCAAGCATTAACAAAGGCATAAACATTGCTAACTTGTTGTTTTGAGTAAAGTTTTTCTATTTTAATTCTTCTTTTTTTTAAAGTTGAAAATATTAGGAGTATGTTGTGCTACCAACAACACCTTTCCCAATTTTAACTATTTCATCATTCTTCTTAAGATTAAAATAGAATGGGCCCCTTCTTTTGTTCCAATTTTATGGTCTAGCCCTAATTTGGGATAATTTTGTTTTTCGATTTTATTTTTCCTTATCATTTAATAAAATAATTCTGCTCACCTTGTTTCACCAATATGTCATTTAAAATAATCTTTTTTCTGCTCCAAGGATATTTTTCTTCAACATATTGATCCAACAAATATTTTTTCTATGGTGACACCTCGCTCCAAAGAAAAGTTTACTTTGCGCAAAAACATATTTTCCGTATCAATACAATACTCCGAAAAAAAACCATCTTCCGAAACACAATTTTTTTTTCACTGGTATTTTGCTCAGAGAAATATTTTTTGCTAAGAAAAAAAATAATAATAATCAACCCACAAGTAATTCCATCCCATTATGTGTTGGCCCTTCAATATTCTTATACCTATTTCTCCTCCTCGTTCAACATGACAGAGGTTTCCCCTGTTTACAGGATGTCCATACCCTCGACTCATCCAAACTCTCGTCTTTTCCTGAATTCAAAGTGAGGGCATCCCCGGACAGAACCTGAGCACTGAAATTTCGTAATGAAAATTCCTACTCAATTGCTTACCTAATCTCATTTTTTTTTTAAGGGGATACCTCAACATTTTTTTAGTTTGCCCATCAAAGCTTGAAATTTAAGACAGAAAAAAGGGGAATCCTCAACCAGTTACTAAAAACTCAACTTGGTTGTGGTTACCATGTCAGATTCAGCTAGATCCATAGATAAGGAACTTCACCTAGGATCCTTAGATACGGAACTTTACCTAGGATCCATAGATAAGGAACTTTACCCGGGATCCATAGATAAGGAACTCCTCTATAATACATTTCCTTGCATGGGTACCAAAGAAGAACTAGCGAGGGCCTTGTCATCTAAATCACCTCATATATGGAAGAAGGGGAATTGGGAACTAGTACTCTGGACCTGTTCATGACAACACGCATTGCATGTGATGTGTCTTATCATTTGGAGAGATATATAAAATGTTCCTAAATGAGTCTTACTATGAACTACCATGACCATTAGACACTCCAAGCTCCTCCATGTGTTGAGGCCATTTTGATGTGTATAATATATTGATAAGGGATGTGTAGGGAAAAACAATGTCTTCCTTAACCCTTCAATTCTCAACAAAAGCTATAAACTTCCCTTTAGATCCCAGAGATTTTATGAAGAAATGGTGGATCCATGATAATAATTTTAAGACTAGACAATTCGATGATTATCCCACAAAGTTGAGAACTCCATACCAATATTGTAGTAGCTATGCTTTGTAGGCCATATGGAGAAATATGATGCCAAAAAGTTAGGTGTCACAAGTCCCTCTAATCTACTCATCACAAGAACTAGACACATTTTCGATGGGGAATATATCCTCTCTGCCACCATGAAAGAGACCGTGTTAGATACAAAATGCATAGTCCTTGGGAAGCACCCAAATTTTCATGTCTTCCTATCTATTGGATGTTATATGCCAATGACAGTCAAGTGATCCTCTGATTCACATCTACTGTCAAGATTTATGGGAGAAGATATATCACATACACTATCACAAGATATGTGAGAAATTTATCATTCCCCTATATTAGTTACTATTTTTTTGCTCCAACACCCTACATGTTAGAGAAGGTAATGGATGTAGTTGGAAAGGTAGGAGATTGGTTTGTAATAGAAAATGGAACATACATCAGGATATATGGTGCAACCAAATAGCCTCATTTATTTCCTAAATTTGTCCT
>SNQJ01S0260378.1:0-12271 GCA_010110895.2 Picea sitchensis | reverse complement strand
GTGAAGAGCATTCTTATTATTATTGGATTAAATCCCCATTGTGGATTAATCATGTCATTATTATTACTGGATTAAATCCCCATTGTGGATTAATCATGTCATTATTGTTATTATTGTTATTAGATTAATCCCCATTGTGGATTAATCATGTCGGTAATTGAATAAGGACCAAATCCCCTTTTGCGGATTGGTCATCGGACAAGTACAAAGTGTTGAATAAGAAGTCGGCCCCAATAGTTATAATGGAAGGACCAGAATTAATTAAAGGTGGGTTTACCCACCCAGAGTGAGAGGTCAGCCCTGCCAGATGGTGACTCTTCACATGTTCCAGATTGATATAAATAAGAGGCTAGCACCTCACTTCTTGGACACACTTCACTTGCTCATTATCTTATGAGGCAAGATGCAATTAGAAGTTGGAGAGAGGAGAAGAAGAGTGGCGCATCTCTTGGGAGGAATTTTTGTATTGGTTTGAGTTATCTCTTGAACATTGTATAAGCCATTTATGATAAGGAAGTTTTTGCTGGGTTTTATTCCCCTAGAGGGTTTCCCAGGATAAATGTTGTGTCTCTTGTGAATGTGTATTTCTCAGTGATCTTGTTCTTATTATGCTCTTATCCAATAAAATGAAAAGAACTATAATAATGGCATAAACATTAACATTTTTCTATTATATCATACTTCGATTTAGAGTCTCTGAGGGTTTTTCTAAAGAAGGATATGGGTTTCTCGTATCCTTTCTCATTTCTTTGTAGAAGAACAACAGATGGAAATGAAAAAATCATGAATTCTTTGGAGTAATCTGGGCTAATTAGAACAGGTGCCTGAACACTAGCCTGCTTGATCCTTTCAAAGGATTCTTTCACTTCTAGTATCCACTTAATTTATGCATCCTTTTTCAACATGTCAGTAATGTACTTGACAATCTCTGCAAAGTTAGGTATAAACCTCCTTAAAAAAAATAATTTTACCAATGAAGGACTGAATAGACTTTTTTTTTCTTAGAATGTCTATTTGTTGGATAGCCTTTACTCTTTCAGGATCTATTTTAATACCTTCAGGTGAAATGATGTGTCCTAGAATCTTTCCTTCCTCCATGGAAAAATGTGATTTTTTTGGATTAAGTGATATACCATACCTCCTGCACTTCTCAAAGGTCTGCTTCAAGTGATGTAAATGTTCTTTGTCAAATGCTGAAAATATAATGATGTCATCAAGGTAAATAACCACAAATCTGTCTTTCTCCCCAATGAAAGTGATGTCCATAGCCCTTTGGAATGTGGCTCCTGCGTTCATCAATCTAAAAGGCGTCTTTTCATACATAAAAGTGCCCCAAGGAGTGGTAAAAGTTGTTTTCTTTTTGTCCTCTTCCATTACTGATATTTGATTGTACCCTGAGTATCCATCAAGCATAGAGATCCACTTTTCACCAACAACTCTTTGTAAGATATAATCCATTTTTGGTAATGGATAATTGTCTTTCAAAGAGAACCTGTTTAGATTCCTGAAGTCCACACAAAGCCTTATCTCTCTATTCTTCTTCCTGGTAGGTACAAGGTTGGCTACCCATTCTGAGTATCTTAGTGGCACTATTATTTTTGCTTCCAACAACTTTTTCATCTCCTTTTCTATTATAGGTAACAGTAAAGGATTAAATTGCCTGAACTTTTACTTAACGAGTTTTGATCCAGGTTTCAAAGGAATTTTGTGTTGAATAATCTCTATATCAAACACTTTCAGATCTTCATAAGACCAGACAAATATATCTGAATATTGTTTCATGAATTCAACATACGCTTCTTTCTGTTTTTGTGACATTTTTCTAGATATTTTGACCAACCTGGGGTTTGAATTCAGACTAATGTCACAATCCACTACATCTGTTTCTTCTGTTTGGATAACAACCTTCCTGGAAACATCATTGTGATCGAACAACCTCTCTAGTGGAACCAAACCTTTGGGCAGATGGTTTGTCTTCAGTTCAATGATTTTGTGGCCAACAATAGTATCTTGAAGGACTTCTGCAACATGTATTTCTGCTTCACCATTTTTGTCATCTTGATCTATTGAAATGTTAGAAAACTCTTCAATAGTTTTCAGAAATATTTGAATTTCCCCATCATATTTAAAAACCTACCAATGTCTTATATTATCCGGTATTGAGGGTCTGTGTCTGAACTCAACTTCAAACTTCAGATTAGGAAACATCAGAATTTTAATGTTGCTAGCTGCAAGTGCCAAAGATTTAGCTTGTTGATTTAAATTTCTGTGCACAAAAGTAATATTGAATGCCAAAAATAAATTATCCACATAATCCCACACCTCATTTCTATATTGTTTTAACCTTTGCTATTTGGTTTGATATATATTCTTGATTTGGTGAATAATAAGTTCTGAGTCTCCAAAAACAGACAACTTATCTATACCCATGTCTCTACCATCTTTCAAACCTAACAACAAGGCTTCATACTCACTGATTTTATTAGTGGTGTCAAATTCAAGTTTATATGACATAGGAATAACCTCCTTGGTAGGGGAAATGAAGACAATGCCAACTCTAGAACCTTCTTTAGAACATGCTCCATCAAAATACATTTTCCAAACAAAATTTTCTTTATTGTCTCCAACTGCAGTTGTTGTCTTTCTGACTGATACTTTTGCCATCTCATCACTCATTTGAAAAATAGAAGAACCAATATCATCTTCTACATCATATATAGGATGATTAGTGGGATTATTGTGATCACTTACCAAATAAGCCAATATAACTTCTCTGTATAATCTTTGTTGTTCCCCGCCAAAAATAGGTATGGTCGCATAGCTAAGGTTCATCTGTAGAGTACCACCTACCTTCTTGGCCCAAGATCTTGAAAGAAGCATTCCAAATTTTGGTGGTAAGTCAGCCACAATAACATCTAATACCACACTTTTCATAGGTAATTGGGAAAGAGTAACAAACACATCTTTCATAACTCCAAGGCATTTGACTTTCTTGGAGTCAAAAGAATATAGATCATGATATGGTCTAGTAATGTCCAACCCTAATTCTTCCATCACCACCTTAGGCATGACATTATGCGAGGCACCAGAATCCATTAAGAAGTTGTGCAATATCTTGTCATGGACATTTAATGAAATGTAGAATGGTGGAGAGGCATCAATTATGTCCTCAATGTGAGGTCCAATAGTTATAGCAGGTTTTTCATCCTCTAGATTGACTGTATCTGAAAATGTGACATGAGTTGGAGCCTATAGAGCCTTGAGGACAGTCTTTCTGAAGGGTTTTGTTTTCATGAGTTCTAATAATGGCACTTAAATCTTGATTTTGTTGATTTCATGTTCTAAACTGAAAGAAGAAACGTTTCTACTTGGTTCCTTTATGTCAACAGTACTATCCATGGCAGGTTGTTTCAATGGTTGATCAGCTTGAATCTTGGGACTTCCTTTGATAATTCCTATTTTAACTGGAGTATTGGCCTTCTTTGTGGAAACAGGTGTATCTAATTTAGGTGCATTCGAACTAGATCTGAGATTGTATTTTTTCCTTTTAGGTTCTTGTTGGACGATCTCATCTTCATCCCCTTCCTCAAACTAGTTTGCAATCAATGCATCTTCATAATCCTGATGTGTCACATGTAGAGGAGATGATTCAGAATCATTCAAATGAACTACAGGGTCTTCTTCGGTATCATCTTCATCCTCCTCCTCATCTACTGCATTATTCTGAAAAGGAGGCAAAACCTTTTGGTCATCTTGGTTTTTTCTTTCTCTTGGTAAGATTTGAGGTACATTGTTTGGCCTCCTGAGCTGATTTGGATTTCTGTAACCACTCACTTATGCAGGTCTACTGGGTTTTTTTTGTTCCATCTTCAACCTTTCCATTTTAGATGTCATAGTTTTTCAGCATCTTAGCCATTTCATCCATTTTAGAATCAGATGTTGAATTAGAAGATGAAGGCAACTCTTACTTTTTCTTTTTCCTGTCTCTATCACTTCTAGACTTCAATTTGTCTGTTGCTAATATGTTTGATTCTACCTCGATAGTAGCATCTTGCATCAGGATGATGGTAGTAGCTCTTCTTTCCCTAAGAAACAAGGAAAATCTGACATCAAATGCATTGGCAAAAGTGATTTTAGCTGATGTCTCTGAAGGTTTAATCTCCTCTGGAATTTTACCATACATCTGGTTGAACCTTTCGGTAAAATCAGGTATTGATTCACCTTGTTTCCTCCTTAAAGCACAAAATTCGGTAATGTAGTATAAAAAGTCTTTCTTGTATGCCCAATGTTTAAGAAAGGCATCATCTAAGGCTACGATATCAACAATTGAATTAGGAGGAAAACTCCTGAACCACTTTCTTGCTTCCCCATTTAGACTCTGTACGAATAATCTCATCCACACATCAGCATGATCTACATTGAAATTATTTGCAAAAATATAAAATGAACTCAAATGCTCTTCAACAATAACTGCTCCATCTCCATTGAATCTGGTAAAGTATCTCATATGAGCATTTGGTGGAAAGGCAAACATAACTTGTGGAAGAACCAAAGGGGCATACCTTGCTGCAACTATTTCATCCATTATGTCTACATCCATATTAACTATTTTTTGTTCTTTGGGAGTAAGCAAGATCGGTGATGTTGAAGGTGAAAATGTTCCTTGTGTATTACAACTTATATGTATTTTCACTGATTCTTGATCTTTAGCAGATAAGGATTTCTCTGCTGGAATTTGATCAGATAATGGGCTAAGAAACAGAGGACTCTCAAAAGCAAAATAATGTGATTTTAAATCCTCAGATGAGAGAGATTCAAGAGATGATGAAGGTATCTCTGTTTCACTCTTAATATCTGTGTTGTGAACTCTCAAAGTTTCAGTCACGGGAAAGATGTCTGAATATTCATGTTTAATGAGTTCAGTAAGTAACTTCCATTGTTCTAGATTTAATTCTGAAATAGTTGAAGGGAATAAAATTGTTGCAGGCTCAATAATAGGTTTAATTTCACTTTCAGGATTCACCTCTTCATCTACTTGGGTTTTGGTGATTTCAGAGGATTGTCTTGAGAACTTTCTAAAGACAATTTTCCTTTTAAGAGTTAAGACTGTCCAGAAAGAACTTTAGGTTTTCTTAGTAACTTTTCAGGATCTGGAATTGCTGCAACAGGCTCAGGATCTAGATTTTTCCTGGTTATTGGTCTCTTAGTAGATGATGAAGAAGTTAGAGGAGTTTTAGGTCCTTTACCTTCTCTTTTAGGAGCCATAATTACCACAGACGAGTCGCCAGGTGAATAATCACAGTCTTAAATAATGTCCAAAATCTTGTTCACCATCAAGATCTGAATCTAAACTTGTCATTTCCCCAGGGAAGATATATTTGTTTCTTCGTCCCCAACAATGGCGCCAAAAATTTTATTCCCTAAAGTTTCACTTGACTTTGAGAGGGAAAGCTAGGGCATCATCGGTTTATTGCAAAATGTTTAGAAAGTTTTTATAATTTGGTTTTTTGAATAAGGTGGTTGAAAACTGGCTCAAGGTTATAACATAACATGAAAATCAAGATCAGAAGATAGCATATCCCATTGACTGAATAAAAGGTAGACACATAGATGGATTAAACCAATAAGAAAAAGAGAAGATGAAGCCTTCAATTTGTCAACTTCACATAAATCCTTGTCTCAGAATATCATAAAGAAACAAGACCATCAGCTTGATATCAAAACTTGAAAATAATTTCCACATTAAATTTTTCACTGTATTAATTAACAATCAAGAAACAAAAGCATTGCAATCTGAATAATGAATTCAAGAATGAAGAAAGAAAACATAGAAGAAAAGAGTGTCTAACCATACATATGCCTTTGCTATTAAGTGTCAAATAGAATAATAATGCCTTACAATGAGTTTTTAGAATAAGTCCTTTGGGTCTCCAATTTTTCGACCATAACACAGTCTTTCCTCTGCTTATTTAAAATATCCATAAAACCTCCAGATCCTATCATATAGTGTACCTTTAATGACTAGATCTGAATAGTATCTATCTACTAGGGAAGTTAACTCAAAAAGATCTTTTACAATCCAAAAATAGATCATTGCTCAACAACTTGATATTGTATGATCTTGCCAGCATTACATTTGATTCTACAAAATAGGGATTAGTTTGATCTAGTCATATAGTTTGAGGTCTTTTCATTTCACAAGACAAAAATGAGTAGACACTGCCATATGTCCTGGAAAACATTAAAATTATGATTGTAGCAATCTTCATGAAACCTTTAGGATATAACCATAGTAGTAGCTTTAGCATTTTTCTGTTTGAGCTTTGTGGTAAGCATGACATTGTGCCAATAGAGTCTGAAGTTTATCTCTCTGAGTTCTTTGAGAAATTCCCTTTGCTCTTTTTTCTTCTTTTTTAAACCTTGAATCCTTTCTTGCTGATGAGCATTCCATTGTTCTATTTCTGCCTTTTATTTCTTCAACTGTCTCACTGTTTTCTGGAATTCCTTGATCCTTTCTTTATCAGTTCTGATTTTAACCCTGAATTCTGACCACTCTTCAAAAGGTGCAGGCTCATTCAGATTTAAGGCAACTTTGGGTTCTTTCGCTTTAACTTGGTATTTAGAAACCAATCCCGAGCTATGTTCTTCATCAGAACTTGTTGAATCCATGGCTTCAAGAACATCTGATATTTGATCTGAGTCTACAAGGTAATCCTTTTTATTCTCAGGAATCTCATTGATACCTTTAGCAATTTCTTTATCTTTTTCCAATCTATTTGTAGCTCTCGTTACAGGTCATGTAGATGATGAAAAAATTTGGTTACCTTTGTTTACTGGTTTCTTAAGAAATGGAGTTCTTTTTTCCTTTTTCCTGGTACCTGCTTCAGCATATTTAGAGTGATCTTCTATAAATATGACATTTTCTTCTTTGATTGATGGATTATACATGCCTTTTGACTTCAATCTATACTTGTTGGTAACCCTAGTAGAATTCCTTCTAGGTTTTTGAGACACAAACACACCTTTATCCTTTGTCCTTTTGACTGCAGTGCCCCTTTTACTGGTTGATGGCGATTCATGATTAACTGTAGTTTGAGTATTAAAATATTCATTTGAATCTTCTTCCCCTTTAACATCTTCCTCAGAAAACATTTTGATTTGTAGATCCAACTTAGGTCTTTTACCTCTGTTATTCCTCGTCACCCTGATATCAGGCATTTCTTCTTTAACAGGGGTTTCATCAATTGAAATATTTTGTTTCTGTGTAATAGTCTTTTTTCCTTTTCCTTTCTTCTGTTTGTTGGACTATGTGTTAGGATTTAAAGATTGCATGAGCCAAATCCAGGGGTTTTGTAATTCTCTCAAAGCAGACATAACTAAAGTCTTAATTAAGACTTGATGAAACAGGCTGCTCTTTGCATTGGTGGAGAGTGAATGCACTCTCTTTGACATCTTTGTCAAGATTTTGAGTAGAAAGTAAGGCTGATTTAAGGGATAATCGCCATTTAGATGCATTAATATCCTAATGTGGTAGATATAGACTAGTGAAAATCTACCTCCGTAGGTGATATACCTATGGATAATGATCATAGCAGTGTGCCATTCAAGTCTAATCCAGCTGCGAGGAACTCCCCTTCTCCAATTCGGATTTTTCTTATCTGGAAGCAGGAATTGATTGACAAACTCTGTAACCACATGCTCTTTCTTCCACCATCTTTCTCCTCCAACCACCAATCTGCAAGCTTTAGCAATTTTCTGTTCTATCACCAGCATCAACATCTTCCCGATCTCCACCTCGTGACCATCAAGTTCAATGCAAACTCCATGGAGACCTGCTCATCGTAACCTTGAAAAGTGGTAAGGAATTCAAACCACCTGGCATTTCTGAACCTTTGATCCATCTGAGGATAAGCTTCGCGGAGTTCAGCACCCTCGAGTTCTAATCTGACTACATGTTCGCTCCTCTTAGGCGCCATCAAAACACAATGCTATAACTAGCATGATTCAGATTCCAAATTTGCCACTTGCAATCTGTTAGTATATAACTGTTCTTCTGAGCAAATACCTACACCAATTCAGCAAAATCAGACATAGAATGACAGGTTCAATACAATGATCATTGAGAATTGGATTATTTGAAATGAGTCCTTTGCGGGTACAGAGAAATCTGATCATGTAACGGTTTGAATCACAAAATGATTTCAAAGCTATTGTGGGACACATGCGAACTCTCAAACCACGATCTGTGTCATCATAACGAAATCTGGGTGACGAGCGCATATCAAGGCATGATTATATTTGCGCTACAGGAATAAGGCTATTCCCGTAGCGCTATTAATGACTTAGTATAATTTGAATTTGTAAAGTTCAAACAGGCATATAAAGTGACACATCATTTAAAACCATGTCTTACAACTCCAAACTTAAATAAATTATTCAAAAAACTGAAATGCAAACCATAACAAGCTAAAAACAATGATTAAAATCAACTGGAACAAGATAATGAAGTGCAAGTAGGAAGGTTTTGGGATTAAGGTTTCTCAAAAAATCAAAAGAAAAAATTAGAGACTAACATGCATCATTCATGAAGATGTTATGATGAATTGTTTTTGCATTTAGTATGAAAAATAATGCAAGAGATGGTTTGGACATCTTGGTAGAGGAGAAGTCTTATCTTTTGCAAGATTTGTTGAGGCATTTTGTAGGAAATGGAGCCCTAATTATCATGAGAAATGTTTTCCCATTGTTGAAAGACTCAAGGAAGTATATGGTGCACAAAATCCTATTGAACAAACTCCCAACTCTCATCTTGAAGATGATGAAGGCATCATTAAAGCATTCTTTCCAAATTTAAAGATATATTAGTGCTTGGATTCTACCTCCAACATTGATGTAGGTAAGGCTGCATGTGGGTAGCCCTTAAGCACCCCCATCCCTACAACATGACTGATCTTTGCCAAATATTAGGTATGGATTCCAAATTTCAAAGAAAATGCAAATGAAGATGTTTGGAATGAAGAGTATGATACATGTTTGAAATTCTATGATGAGGTAAGTCCTACTATCATACATGATAAAGAAACATATTTTCCCATTCTCAAGTTGAAAAATAAAGAATTCACACAAACTTCCACCAATAATCCATGCTTCCTGAACAAAGCAATCCTAGATCCTATGTTTTGTTTTTTAATGCCCCTCCTATTTATGACATAGATTCAGATGAAGAAGAGCATATGGGTGATTGTGTTATAGAGTTACTTTGTGAACCACATAATGAAAAAACAAAGAACCTTCTCCCTTATTCTATAAACACTCATCCTGAATAAAAAGGGTTTTATTATGTGGAGATAGTTGACAGACATCCATGGTCATTTCCAAGAACTACTATTGATGTTCGAGGATGTGGATATCAATAACCCATTGTGAAGATTGCATATAACACTTAGGGTACTTACCATTCTTGGTGCCCTCACATGTGCCCTCATTTTCTCCCCTTTCTCCTCGCAGAATCACCCTCATGTTCCCTCATGTGCTCCCCTTTCTCCTCGCAGACTCGCCCTCATGTGCCCTCGTGTTCTCCCCTTTCTCCTCGTAGACTCGCCCTCTTGTTCCCTCGTGTGCTCCTGCTCTCCTCCTAGACTACCCTTTCTCCTCACAGAGGTCGCATGCACACTCTATTCGCGCGGGGTATGGAGTGCACAATACAAGATGCGGTCGAGGTATGGATCGAGGATATGCATACACAAATGGGGGGAATTTGTTATTGTTAAAAGGGTTTTGGTTTTGTTTTTTATTTATTTCTTAATTTATATATTTATAATATATAAATTATATATATATAATTTATATCTAATTTATATATTATAAATATATTATAACATATGGGTGTGGGTTTTGTTATAAGGGAGCATTTTTTTAATATATATATATATATATATATATATATATATATATATTATAGTGGTTCTAATGGTTAAGAAAATGTGTTTTCTCCTAAGAGGTCACAAGTTCAAATCTAGAGGGGGGTATGGTATGTATACCTCCGGCATAGACTTTATGAGTCAAATCACTGGGCGGAGGGGATCCCTTGTCCCACAAACAAGGGGGTATCCTACAACAATTTGGTGTTTATCTTGTTATTAGAGCTAAATTTGAATAGGGATTTCATTTATCTTATTGATATTGACATCTTTTTGTATGATATGGTCAATGAAAATGGTTAGTGCAACTTAGAAGGCATATTGAAAACATTATGGGTTAACACCCAAATTTCTATTGTTACCACTTATCAGTAATAGGTTTGTGTGAAAAGTGACCAAACACTCTTATAATAATCAAAGTAGGTTAGAGATTGTTGAGTTGCTGCGTGGAGGAGCCATTCGTCTATCTCACCAAGAGTCGTCCATCAATCTGTTGCGTGGAGAAGTCGTCCATCAAACTCTGATTTGTTGTGCATGGAGGAGGTCACATCTTCAAGCTGTTGAAGAGTTTTGAAGGGGCTTCACTTCATTGAAGGATCTTTGTTACTATTAAGTTGTTGAAGAATTTGATGTTCGCTAGAATTGTGCGAGAGAGCAAGTCGCCTCTACGGATTTGATTATTGAATCACTGCCACCGTTTGCAAGGAATTTCTTGCAAATTGTCACATATTTTGATTGTCAGAGCTTAAGGGAGGGCACATATCACTTTTGTTACCACCAATATACCCTGAGAACTATTGTCAAGGATCATTCGTCGTCTTCTCTGGTGGCCACGTTCTAGCCGGATCGTAGAAGATTTGCTGTACCAGATCGCAAGAGATTCATTGTCAGGAAAGAGGAATAGGATCTTGTCATGATCTGTTGTGATCTAAAATTTATCCAACAATTAGTTTTGTTATCACTCCAGAAGTCTTTCTAGGTTGTGATCGAAAGAGCCTAGTAACTTAATCAAGAACTTAATCAATAACTCAAGAAATTATATAAACTGTAACTCTTAATTCCAACCCCTTAACTTTATTACACCCATCACCCCTAACACTTAACCTTTATAACCTAGAATTAATATAAACCTTAACCATTGAGAATTATAACCTCTAAAGCCCCTATAACCTAATTACATATATAACCTTAAGTTTCATGGTTATCACCTTAATTTATCCTACAAATAACTCATGTAAACTATAACTCTTAATTCCTAACACCAGTAAATTATAACCTCTAACCCCTCACCAATATAACTCCTTAACCTTAACACATATTCATTATAACCCCTAAAACATAACCATATAAAGCCTTACACCTAATCCTCATATTATAACCCCAATAACACTAATCCACTAAGCAATAAGACTTATAACTCTTAACCCTTAAAACCCCTTACCCCTATAACACATGTTACCATAAAACCTAACCTACCACCCTTAATCCCTAACACTTCTAAACATTAACTCTCATAATACCTACACTATATAACAATGATAAATATTAATACCTAATCAATACAACCCGTAAAACCCCTAAACATTAACCCTTCTAACCCCTAGATCCTATAACCACAAACCATCTCAAATCTTCACTCAAAAACCTTTCTTTCTTATAATATCTATAATATTGACCCTATAACCCCTCACCCCTCAACCTTATAATAATTAACCCCTAAAATGTAAATCTTATAATCATTACCACATATAACCCCTGTAATCCCTCACCATAGCACCTAATATATAAGTTATCCCTCATAACCCCTAGCACTTGATATTTATAACCTAAATGGATATATCTCAACCCCTATAATCCCTTACCATTAACACCTAACTTATATATCCTTAACAATATCTAACACCCTACCCTTAAATTTTTTATAACCTTCATACCATATATCACTTATCACCTCTTCCCTAGTATAACCCCTAATCCAATAAATCATAACCCTTAATTATTTTAACCCCTACATGTTAACCCTATAATCATTAATCCTTGTAACCCCTAAAACATAAATATTATAACCTTACCACCTATAATCCCTATTATAACCTTATCACCTATAATCCATAACCATAGCACCTAATATATAATTATCGCTCATAACCCCTAACATAACACCTAACTCATATATCCTTAACAATATCTAACACCCAACCCTTAAATTTTTTATAACCTTCATATCATATATCACATATCACCTCTTCCATATAACCCCTAATCCAATAAATCCTAACCCTTAATTATCTTAACCCCTACATGTTAACCCTATCATCATTAACCCTTGTAACCCCTAAAACATAAAGCAC
>SNQJ01S0260377.1:0-12272 GCA_010110895.2 Picea sitchensis | reverse complement strand
ACACAATCATAATCGATTTGTTACGACTGTAACAATGTGCATAAGATTTATATTGTTTTAATCAAATGCCAATATGGAAAGGCTGTTACGATTATAGTCAAAATGAAACATGCATAACAGCATCAACCAAACTTTTCCATAGACTCTGATAGCTGAGCGTTACACAGTCAATAGACAGGGTCAAAATAATGATCACAACCATCGAAACAAATCGTGACTGAGTCAAATATAGAAACAAATCGCAATCCTGGGCGTAATCACTTTCGTTCCCCAAATCAAATGTAAACAATATATTTGTTGCAATATGAATTGAACTGATAACATGGTCAAACAATACAAATCGATTGGTTGGATATAATAGTTATGATTCGTATCTATTCGCAATTTGGTTATGCATTAACATAATGGTATTCGAATTAGTCGAAAAAGACATGGAATATAACATCATAAGAGTTAACCATTATTGCCAACCATATCGTATAGAATATAACCAATTTGAATCGAAACATTGACTGTGTTCGAAATTGAAATACCAGAAACAGCCTGTGTTTAGAAAAGATATTAACAACTTCAATAAGCAACAGAGTATTCAGTTCAAGCCAAATTAAAACAATCAAATCCATACCACGATCAATCGAATCAAAGCTAAATCCAATCAAAACTAATCCGGGAAACGAAATTCGATTAATCAAAACAAAAATATGCATATAGTGCATGTTTATGTGTCAAAGCAAATCCATGTTGTAAATAGAGCTAAGAGTTTGTCATATAAACAGGTGATAGTCATACCATTGAGGCTGCTCGAGCTATGCCAATTTTGAATTAACAACCGTTGTAGCTGACTCCACGTTCTTAAACAAAATCGAACCTGTTGTTCGTTGTTTCTTATCAGTGGTTGTCGATTTAGCTTTTTGACTGGTGAGCGTTGCAACTTGATCCTCCAGAGCATGAATTCTGGATTGTAGCATTGGCACATCAAGGTAATACCTTTCTAACAATGAGCCACACTGATCACATGGTGGAGCAGCTGGTTGAGATAGAGCAGGAGGGGGTTTTGATGAGTCATCGGGGGTTTCACGAGGCATTTTAATGCCTGGGTAATTAGGATCATTTTGCAAGCAAGGTGGTAGGTTCTTGACAAAGTCGTATGAGGGTTTGTCACACAGATCTTCAGAATAGGGATACTCACTTTCCAGGTAACGTTCCACCTCCGAGTCAGAATCTTCCCTCACCATGATAGGGTCAGGGTTGACAGGAGGTCTCGGTTTGTTTCTTTCCATGCGAGAGATTAATCGGGCATTCTTTTTGCCTTTGGAATTCGCAGTAGGTTTGGCCTTAGGCCTTTTAGCCATGGGTTTAACATTTTCCACATCCTTGGTGACAGAGTTGGGTAGGTCGATAGGCGAGTCGGGTAGGGGTTTAGGTAACAGAGCATTGTAAGGCACAGGGGGTACAGACTTGTTCTCGCTCACCACAGGTTTGTCAACCTGTGGTGGATTTGAATCTTCAAAATTATTGCGAATAAGAAAATCATTCCAACAGTCTCGGCGTAACCCCAAATGACAAACCACAAGCATTTTAATTAACCCAAAGTGAAAAAGGTTGTTATCGGCCTGGTTCCGTTTGTATCTTTTAGACATTTTGAACAAACTCCTATGCAAGTAATAAGGCATATTAAGCTCATAGCCCATGAAAACCATAAGTAGTCGAAGGTGGTACAAGAAAACGAAACCATATCGGCCTTCGCAGGTGATGAACTGCTTGGTTATCATCAGCAAGTCGTGCCAATATTGCTTGAGCATATTCACGGGTAAACCTTTGTCATGGGAGTTCACCTTTCGAGACTGGAAGAGCAATGTCCACGGGACATCTTCCACTTTGCAATTTTTTGACCATTTCTATCCAGTAGCAGGTAGACCGGTAGCTAAACTGAGAAATTGCTCGTCAATTTCTAATTGCACATCCCCAACCTTGGCTCGGCAGCCATCAAAGGTTAATGCGAATTGTCGAGCCACGCAAGGGTTAAAACCATCAAACTTTTGTATGAACGGAAGCCATCCAAATTCTTCAAGGTCACTGTAAGCACCGTCGAACATCAACAATGCCTGGCCACCATTGGGTTCATCCCTCACGACCGGGGCCATGGTGCGGGTGCATGGTAGGGTTTGTATTGAACACAACAATACACAGGAGCAAAAAATCGTCTGGGCTAACAGCTGCGAACGATGAAAGGGGAAACAAATTAATGTGCGCGTGCAAGGGTGGTGGGATTATCACCGCCATGCAGCATAGTAATGGCAAAGTACAGTGTTGTTCAATCAATCATAACATCATTCAAACCATAATATTCGGCCAACCCAAGAATTAAACGGTGGATGATATACCAATGCGCCATTGCATTGTTTGAAACCATGAATGTTCAATATAAAATCAAACCCAAAGTGAAATATGTTCCATTGTAATTATTCAAACCATTGTCATTCAACGTTCAATCAAAACCCAAATGTTTAACCAATCGCGCCATTGCAAACATTTTGATCAACGGTTTTAAAAACATGGTGACAATTGATTTAATGAAATCGATAAGCCAAGAGATCATAAATTTATCATAAGGATCTCATTACATACATAAAAAATAAAAATAAACACATGACCCATATGTAAATTAATGACTAGGCAAGTCTCCATATGGTCAATGCCTTATCAGATTAATAAAATCAAATTGTGCAGTCATAGTAAAAATGTCTGAATAGGCATAGTTTGAAAAATCTTTTTAGCCATATGATAAACCAAAGGTAAAGTGACATTCAAAATATCGATAAGAATATCATGACAGTTCAAATAACGATGGAGAAGTTTTCACGCTTACAGTCGTGAAAACTAAATTGAAACCAATTTGTAAATGTCGCATGAAATGAAAATATCGTCTGTTTGCAAAAAGCGACGGTAATTTGAAGTTCAGAAGTCATAGGTGTAGGCATCTTATAGGGCAATAAAAAAAAAATGAATTGGCTGCCAACAATGGCGACACACTGGGAGAAGCAGTTATCTCTGTCAAAAGAAAATGAATTCAGATCAGGACAGCAAAGAAAATTTCAACTCAAAAACAACAATCAGGAAATCGTAAAAACATCATCATTTACCATCTTTTCCAGTGATGTTTTAAAAGATGAAAACTAATAACAGTCTTAAGATCAGAAAGTCACGACATTAATGATAAAACCTTCAATACTGTTGGCATGGCCACTGCTGCCAGCAGGCGTCCATAGCCTCGACATGGTTTCCATTTAACCCACTCTGACATCTGTATCCTGTCAAGAAGCTCTGGATCAGAGTAAAGGACTTTAAAGAGGTTACTTATAATTTTTTACAGATTTTCGTGTACCCGACATTGCTTCATTGCCAGCAGGCCTGTTCAGTACCCCGGCGAAGTTGTCTTGGCGCCATGCATGCATTTACCCGCTGCCAGCGGACCTGTTCAGTATCCCGACGGGTTTACAAACACTTCCCACAGCTCTTATTAACATTTTTTATTTTGTTTTTCTTTATGGATAGCTGAGCGGGGTGACGCTGAAAAATCTTGGTATTTTATCATATTTTTTAGACCTCATCAGAATTTTTTGACACTGTCCTTTATTCATCTCCAGAAATTGTTTATTTACAAAACAACTTGTTATGTGATGCAGGAGCATCGCTCACTCATCAAGCAAGCCAGCGCGTGGAGCAGAGAAAGACAGCTGGACAGTGCCAGCACATATACTTTTGAAATACTTTGGAAAGTTGTTGCACCGCCATTTACATGAAGGCATTTATAAGAAGCGCACTTGTATTGTATTGTAGATAGGAAGGCATTTAATGGTTTTAATGCTGGTAGATAGGAATTCATGGTAGATTTGATAGTTGTAGAATTCGAGAGGGCAAACGGAATATAGGCACCCTCCTTTGTATTATTGTATTATTCTGGATTAGCAGCATTGAGAGCAAGAAGAGCAGAGCAGAGAACCTGTGAAGAATCCCCATGTATAGATATTGAATTAATAGGAAAGCTTTGATTCAATTCCATGGTTGTGGTTATTCTCTATGTGTTGTTGACATTATGCTGTTGCATATTTTCTTCTTGTTATGCTTTTGTTTTATATGTTGTGTATGTGATTTCATGGTAGATTGAAATCTGTGAGAAAGACGAGAATGAGTTTCAATTGTTTCTCTGTCTGAGCGAGAGATTCCTGCATAGAGTGCAGTCGCATTCATCCGCATAGAGTGCGTTGATGGGGCTCAACAGTTAATCTCTCATTCTCATTTGCCTGGAAGATTGATTGGGTTAACGAGCCGTGCAAGAGAAGCGCAGGGTAGGTTTGAAGTCTCAGAGACGAGTCTGAGAAGAGGAAGGCAGGGACTACTGTAGCTACGAATGTACAGAGTCCGGGTGACTTCAGCACTTTGAAAATTGTTGATGGTCGAGCGCAAGCTGTGTGCGTGAAGAACTCAGAAGGAGTCAGAGTTGATAAAGCTTAGGAGGGATAGTTCCTTACAAATATTCTGGGAACGGATCCTGGAGAAGTTTCAAACAGGATGAGGCTTGGAGCAGGAGGTTCCTCTAGAGAAAGAGAATCGACGACTTGAAACCGTCGGGCAAGGTCACGAAAATCCGCAGACCGTCGGATCGTGGATAGGTAGCGTGGGGGTTAAATTCTCTGGCGCAGGAGGGTAGAACCAACGCTCATCGGGGTTCGGCATTCGACGTTTGACGAGGCAAGTTGCATGCACGTCGAAATCGCGAATTGCGATTTCCCGAATCAACGGGAGCCGTTGATCAGAGTAGGAACACATGGTGCACGATCCCGGGGAGTCGAAGAATCGGGATTCGGCGTTCGGGGTTTCCAACAGCCAGGGAAACTTGTATCGTAGATTTGCGATCCACGAAATCCTGAAGGCAACGTGGCAGAGTGGGACCCTGAAATATAGTGGAGTACAGGTGGCGCTGTATCGGGAATCAGTACCATCGATACTTGGGGTTTGAAAGTTCAAACCGTTGACATCGAGGATAGCAATTTCCCGATAGGGAAATCCCCGATATACAAGTGTTGATCGTTGACCATCGGCATTCGAGGCTCGGAGTTTGGAGTTGCACGGGATTGTACATACAGGTTCGCGATATCGCAAAACCTGATTTCCCGACACACGAAGGGGAGATCACCGAGGAGATAGCTGTGGGTAGCGAGAATTCCGAGAGGAGTTGGAAGAGCTTTGACTCTTCGGGCCTGTGAGTCGAAGAAGGTCATGGTGAGAGCGGCTGCTCGCTGAGGGGCAAGTTGCGTCAAAGTGGTATCAGAGCCGAGTTAAGAGTTCTCTTTGTTCAGGTAGCAGAGAGAAGCGAATTACACCATGCCGCCCAGAAGAGAAAGGCAGTCACCTGATCGTGAAGACAGGGATGTCCGAAGAAGGGGTAGGCCGGCAGGGAATCCAGAAATGGAATGCCAAATACGAGATCTCAGGGTGAGACTTGAAGAAATGGAGACCACCCAAAGGTGCGGAGTCGGCGCTGGGGAGTTCAGTGATTCCGAGGTTGAAGAGGAAGTTGGACACGAAGCAGAAGAGGTCTCAGCAGAAGACGCATCAACGGAGTGGTTGATTAGAGCCATTTCCAGAATGAGCTCAAAGACCAAGATGGACATTCCCGTCTATGAGGGAAGTCTAAATGCAGAAGAGTTGTTGGATTGGATCCGAGCACTCGACACCTACTTCGATTATGAGGAAATCAAAGAGGACAAGAAGGTAAGGCATGCTATTACTAAGCTAAAAGGACATGCAGCCTTATGGTGGGATGAATTGCAGGCTGATAGGCGCTGCAAAGGAAAAAAGAAGATCAAGAGCTGGGATCGGATGATCGCGAAGATGAAAGCGAAATTCATCCCCAGAGATTACCAGATCACACTGTTCAGGCGTATGTAGAACCTGAGACAGAAGTTGATGACGGTGAAAGAGTACACCGAGGAATTCTATAGGCTCAACATCAGAGTTGGTCATCGGGAGAGCGATGATGAAAAGGTGGCAAGATATCTGAATGGTCTGAGGTATGACATTCAAGATTAATTGAGCATGCTAACCATCAGGATAGTGGAAGATGCTTACCAGATGGCTCTGAAAGCCGAAGAGAAGTTGAACCGCAAGCAGGGACAGCGAGGGCGAGGCAGAAGCCAGCCCAGAGGCAAGGCCGTTGCCCAAGAAAAATTCCAGAAGCCCAAGGAGGAATGGCAGAGACCTCAGGGAAAGGTTGAGAGAGGTGGAACCTCACAACCAAGGCAACAATATGCTGAGCCGAGGAGGCAGCATACAGAGCAGGGTGGCGGATATGCTGACGCCAACGCTATTCCTCGTACCCGAGGTAGAGGAAGAGGCCATGGAGGAATTATCACATGTTTTACATGTGGGAAAGATGGACACAAAGCCGTTGACTATCCAGATAGGAAGCCGGACAGAAGTGAAGCTCACATCATAGAGGCGCAGAGGCACGATGCTGAGAGTGAAGACAGTGGAAGTGGGAAGTCACTGACAGTGCTTCTCTTGAAACCTGAGAAAGAAGTGGAGGACACAGCGCAAAGATGCAGACTGTTCTGGACCACGTGCAAGACCAAGGGCTGGAAGTGCAAGGTCATAGTAGACAGTGGCAGTACTGACAATCTCATTTCAACCGAGATGGTGGAAAAGTTGGAGCTGACAACCACTAAGCACCCGAGTCCATACAAAGTGTCATGGCTGCAGAAAGGACACCGGGTAAGTGTAAAAAAACAATGCGTAGTTGAATTTAAAATGGGTGAATATAGAGATAAAATTCTGTGTGATGTCATTCCCATGGATGTCTGTCATGTTTTATTGGGTAGACCATGGCAGTTTGATAGAAATGTTGTTCATGATGGGAGGATGAACACCTACACCTTGGAGAAGGATGGGAGGTCACATACATTGCTTCCGATAAAGGATAAAGAAGTAAAGCCGGAAGTGAGCAGCATGATACTTCTCATGAGCGGGAAGGAAATTCTCACAGAGATGGAGAAGAATGAAGATCCACAGTTCTTTGTTGTCAGGAAGCCGAGAATTGTTCTGACAAACACAAGAGTGGACAACTTGCCAGATGACATTCAGGAACTACTGGGAGATTTCGTTGATATCATCGTGGACGAACTACCTTGTTCATTGCCACCGATGCGGAGTGTGAGTCATCATATTGACCTCATACCCGGGGCAAGTTTACCGAACAAAGATGCATACAGATTGACACCTCAGGAGAATGAGGAAGTCAAAAGGCAGGTACAGGATCTACAGGACAAGGGACTGGTCAGAGAGAGTCTGAGTCCATGTGTTGTTCCGACAGTACTTAGTCCAAAGAAGGATGGAGGCTGGAGGATGTGTACAGACTCCAGGGCGATAAATAAAATCACCATCAGGTACAGATTTCCACTGTCGAGAATGGATGACTTGATGGATTGCCTGAGTGGGGCAAATTATTTTTCAAAAATAGATCTCAAGAGCGGATATCATCACATCCGGATGAGAGAGGGAGATGAATGGAAGACAGCATTCAAAACAAACGAGGGTTTGTATGAATGGTTGGTCATGTCGTTTGGCTTGACAAATGCGCCGAGCACATTTATGCGGCTGATGAATGAAGTCCTGAGGGAATTCATCGGTAAGTTTGTGGTCATGTATTTGGACGACATATTAATTTTCAGCAAGACCAGGGCTGAGCGTCTGAAGCACTTAGCCATTGTGATGAGAAGGCTACAGCAGGAGAAGTTGCTGATCAATTTGAAGAAGTGCTCATTCATGCAAACAAAACTCATCTATTTGGGTTTTGTAATCTCAGCGAATACGTTAAAGATGGATCCTGAGAAGGTTGAAGCAATCAGGAATTGGCCATCACCGAGAAATGTTTTTGAGGTAAGGAGCTTCCATGGACTCGCTAGTTTCTACAGGAAATTCATTCGGAATTTTAGTGGAATTAGCGCCGCGATGATGGACACAATGAAGAAGCGTCATAAAAATTTTCAGTGGACGGCAGAGGCTGAGAGAAGCTTCAATCTGTTAAAACGGAAGATCACAGAGAAACCAATTCTGGTGTTGCCTAACTTCCAGAAGACCTTCCAGGTGAAATGTGATGCCAGTGGGTATGTTGTTGGAGGTGTCTTGAGTCAGGATGACAGACCTATAGCATATTATAGCGAGAAGTTGGATGACGCAAAGATGAAATACTCCACGTATGATAAAGAGTTCTATGCCATTATACAGGCATTGAAGAAGTGGAGGCATTACTTAATACCCAAGGAGTTTGTGTTGTATAGCGACAACCATGCATTGCAGTTTGTAAGTCAACAGGAGAAGTTGAACCAAAAGCATGCGAAGTGGGTAGAGTATATGCAGAATTTCACGTTTGTGATAAAGCACATTTCAGGAACTGCTAACAAGGTAGTTGATGCCTTGAGCAGGAAATGTTTACTGCTGCAGGAGTTTAAAGTCAAAACCTTGGGTTTTGAAAATTTAAGAGATATGTATGCAGGTGACGCAGACTTTGCAGAAGCATACGAAGCAGCTGAGAATCCAGTTCTCAGGGATAGGAGTCCGTGGCTGGAATATATAATTCAGGATGGATTGTTGTTTAAAGGCAATCAATTGTACATTCCATATTGCTCCATGAGGGAGAATTTGGTAAAGGAAAAGCACAGTGGTGGATTAGCAGGTCATTTTGGACATGACAAAACATTCGCCAAGCTGAGAGAATCGTATTATTGGTCGGGCATGCGAGCAGATGTAAAGAAGTTTGTTGACAGGTGCAGGATATGTCAACACACAAAGGGCCGAAAGCAGAACACAGGGTTATATCAGTCGTTGCCTATACCCGAAAGGCCATGGGAGGCCATAAGCATGGACTTTGTATTGGGTTTGCCGATAACACAACGAGGAGTTGATTCCATTTTTGTGGTAGTAGATAGGTTCTCGAATATGGCACATTTCATTCCATGTCATAAGACCAGCGATGCAACCCACATCGCAAACTTGTTTTTCAAAGAAATTGTTAGGTTGCATGGATTGTCGAGAAGTATAGTCTCGGATCGGGATACCAAGTTCATAGGTCATTTTTGGAGGATGCTATGGAGAAAGCTCGGAACTAATTTGGCTTTTAGTTCAGCTTATCACCCCCAGACAGATGGGCAGATGGAAGTAGTCAACAGAAGCCTGGGAGATTTATTGAGAAGCTTGGTGATGGAGCACCATAGCAGTTGGGATCAAATTTTTCCACAGGCAGAGTTTGCGTACAACGATTCGGTGAATCGGAGTACAGGGAGGAGCCCATTCCAGATTTTGTATGGGACACAGCCGAGGGGAGTTTCTGAGCTCAAGGAGTCAAGACAGGATGAAACTAGCAGCGCGAGGGCTGAAGAATTCGCTGGAGCAATGGAGGAACTTCACAGCCAGGTGAAGCAGCGACTGCAGAAGTCCAATCAAGAGTATAAGCGCAGAGCCGACCAGAGGAAGAGGCAAATTCAATTCGAAGTTGGGGATATGGTTCTGGTGCACTTAAGGAAAGAAAGGTTCCCGAGGGGAACATATCATAAGCTCAAGATGAAAAAGATTGGACCGTGTAAAGTCCTAAAGAAGTTCGGAGAAAATGCATATGAGCTTGAGTTGCCAGAAGGCATCGGGATATCTCCAATTTTCAACATTTCGGATTTATACCCATACAGGGCTGGAGAAGCAGACACTGGAATTGAGGAACCAGTGGTCCAGTGGCAGAAACAATTACCAGTTGCACCAAAACCACAGATGGAGTGCATACTCGATAAAAGAGTAGGCAGAAAGACCAGGAGAAAACAGTGTTTTGAATACCTGGTGAAATGGAAGGATCACCCAGTGGAGGATGCCAGCTGGGAAGATGAAGTCGTGATACTGAAACATGGTCTCACCGTGCAGGAGCTCATGGACAGGAGCCCATGAAAATTTTCGAACCGAGGAGTATGATGCAGGAGCATTGCTCACTCATCAAGCGAGCCAGCGCGTGGAGCAGAGAAAGACAGCTGGACAGCGCCAGCACATATACTTTTGAAATACTTTGGAAATTTGTTGCGCCGCCATTTACATGAAGGCATTTATAAGAAGCGCACTTGTATTGTATTGTAGATAGGAAGGCATTTAATGGTTTTAATGCTGGTAGATAGGAATTCATGGTAGATTTGATAGTTGTAGAATTTGAGAGGGCAAACGGAATATAGGCACCCTCCTTTGTATTATTGTATTATTCTGGATTAGCAACATTGAGAGCAAGAAGAGCAGAGCAGAGAACCTGTGAAGAATCCCCATGTATAGATATTGAATTAATAGGAAAGCTTTGATTCAATTCCATGGCTGTGGTTATTCTCTATGTGTTGTTGACATTATGCTGTTGTATATTTGCTTCTTGTTATGCTTTTGTTTTATATGTTGTGTATGTGATTTCATGGTATATTGAAATCTATGAGAAAGACGAGAATGAGTTTCAATTGTTTCTCTGTCTGAGCGAGAGATTCCTGCATAGAGTGCAGTCGAATTCATCCGCATAGAGTGCGTTGATGGGGCTCAACGGTTAAGATCTCATTCTCGTTTGCCTGGAAGATTGATTGGGTTAACGAGCCGTGCAGGAGAAGCGCAGGGTAGGTTTGAAGTCTCAGAGACGAGTCTGAGAAGAGGAAGGCAGGGACTACTGTAGCTGCGAATGTACAGAGTCCGGGTGACTTCAGCACTTTGAAAATTGTTGAAGGTCGAGCGCAAGCTGTGTGCGCGAAGAACTCAGAAGGAGTCAGAGTTGATAAAGCTCAGGAGGGATAGTTCCTTACAAATATTCTGGGAACGGATCCTAGAGAAGTTTCGAATAGGACGAGGCTTGGAGCAGGAGGTTCCTCTAGAGCAAGAGAATCGACGACTTGAAACCGTCGGGGAAGGTGACGAAAATCCGCAGACCGTCGGATCGTGGATAGGTAGCATGGGGGTTAAATTCTCTGGCGCAGGAGGGTAGAACCAACGCTCATCGGGGTTCATCATTCGGAATTTGACGAGGCAAGTTGCATGCACGTCGAAATCGTGAATTGCAATTTCCCGAATCAACGGGAGCCGTTGATCAGAGTAGGAACACGTGGCGCACGATCTCGGGGAGTCGGAGAATCGGGATTTGGCGTTCGGGGTTTCCAACAGCGAGGGAAACTTGTATCGTATATTTGCGATCCGTGAAATCCCGAAGGCGACATGGCAGAGTGGGACCCCGAAAGATAGTGGAGTACAGGTGGCGTTGTATCGGGAATCAGTACCATCGATACTCGGGGTTTGAAATTTCAAACCGTTGACATCGCGGATAGCGATTTCCCGATAGGGAAATCCCCGATATACAAGTGTTGACCGTTGACCATCGGCATTCGGGGCTCAGGGTTTGGAGTTGCACGGGATTGTACATACAGGTTCGCGATACCGCGAAACCCGATTTCCCGACACACGAAGGGGAGATCGCCGAGGAGATAGTTGTGGGTAGCGAGAATTCCGAGAGGAGTTGGAAGAGATTTGACTCTTCGAGCCTGTGAGTCGAAGAAGGTCCTGGTGAGAGCGGCTGCTCCTTGAGGGGCAGGTTGTGTCATTATGACAAGGAGACATCCTTTTGAGTCATTCCTCTACGGAAAAGGGACAGCGTAAAAAGATAATAGATGATCATGACAAACTTCACTCAGAGATTGAAATTAGAAAACTTCTTTCAAACAACACAATTTCCAAAATAAATATCAGTTTTTAGAAATATATCACTGATGATCGTACAACCTTTCAGAAGTTATTTCAGCGAAGATATTTTCTTATGGTCTTTGTCTGAATGCCTCAGTGCACAAGTATGCATATGTTTCAAAAACACAAAACTGATCAATCAAATCAAAACCAAAAACGAAAACAAAGGCAAAAATAAAAACAAAAGGAAATATTTACATAATATACAAGGGTAGTAATCAGGCAAAGTATCTTTTCAGGGCTTGGCCATTCACCGGACAGGTGTCAAGCTGCCCTTCAAGATTCTGCAATCGAAAGGAACTAGGACCCAACTTTTCAGCAATCAAAAATGGCCCAAGCCACAAATTTTGAAACTTGGTATGCTCACCCTTTCCTTCGTGTGGTTTGTCCCACTTTAAGACAAGATCGCCTACTTCAAAATTCCTATCAGAAGCAGAGTTAGAATCGAACCATCTTTTAATCAGTTGTTGATGTTGGTC
>SNQJ01S0260376.1:0-12272 GCA_010110895.2 Picea sitchensis | reverse complement strand
CATAGCCCGGATGGTATGCTGAAATCCTGTAGTTACGTCCCTGTAATATTTCTCCTCCCTTTTTTTCCTCTCTGGTTTCCTTCCTCTAGGGGCCTTCTCAAGGGTTCCAACAGAACTGTTGGTCTCTGTGGCCCCCTCATCTGTATCTGTGCCCGTTTCGGAGTCTAAAGGATTATGCTCCTCATCCGACTTCATGGGTTCATCTGCTGGCGGGGTTTCATTGACCAGAATCAGATTTTCTGGGGCTGGCGGGGACTGAGAGACTATAACGAATGGCTCTTTCAGGGTTTCCTTTGGCTTGTTAGCCCCTTCTTTCGGAGGTTCCTTCTGAGGGTTTGGCTTTGAAGATGAAGGTAGGCTCGCCTGCTCTGGCCTTGGATCTTTGGATTTAGGACCTGGTTTTCTTTTCTTGACCTTTTGCCAACCCTCAACATCTTCCTTTTCTGGGCTTTGGTTCTTTAGGCAATTCCTCTGGAAGTGTCCGTGCTCTTGACAGGTTCTGCACTTGAAGGGAAGGTGTTCATAATCGAGTTTCTGGTAGTGAGACCAGTTGCCCACAGTAAGCTTCAACGCCTCCGGGAGCCCTGCCTCAAGATCCACTTCAACACATATCCTAGCGCAGTTGTAGATGGACTTGTTGTCTGCCTTATCAATGAATTTCCCTATTCAATTCCCTATCTTTTGCAGAGATTCATAGTTCCAGCAGTGAACCGACAAGTTGGGGAGCCTAACCCAAACAAGTACCTCCTTTGGCAGTTCCACCATGGGATCGAAGTCCGGGGTCCAGCGGTTCAGATACAGCCCCTGGGTTCCCATAAAATATGGTCCATTTCTGAAAATGAGATCCTTATCTTCCTTGTTTATAAACTCGAAGAGAAAAAAGCCACTTCTCAAAGGGTAGCAGGTAACTCCTTGCTTAAGGTGGGGCTTCCAGTTCCTTTGGAACCAGGCGTCGGTGTTTTTTGCTGAGGACCAAAGTCTCATAAACTGGCCTACCAACCCTCTCTCAGAGAGATCCAGGGCTATCTTGATCGATTGTGTCTCCTGGAGGGCGATTTCTGGGATTTCATCTAGTTTTTTTTATGAATTTTGGAACAGTAGAAGGGACCTTGCGCTTGCCTCCGCTGGAAATCAGCTTCCTGAACGCGTCCTCTTCTGAGCTCAGAGGGGGAGGGGCCGAATCCCCGCCCCCTGGGAAGCCATGGCCGGCTCTGGCTGCAAAATCGAACTCTAGGCGCTCTCCACGAACCCTAGGCGCTCTCCACGACTGCTTCTCGAATTTGAGATTTGTTGATTGTTGTAAGATCGTTATTATGGTATAATTTATCTTTCAATGTTCACTAAAATTAGGTATTCTCTTTAGCAAGTTCCTTCTCCTTTGTTTTAGTCATAAGATCTTGATTTCTCTTCTTTTCCCATTTGTGTATATCATGAGTGAATGAATTATAAAAGTACGCCTTAGTATAGTTATTGATCATAAATTTCATAGGATCATTGATATTATTATGCCAGTTTTTCTCTCAAGGATGAATTCCATGATCCCTCACACTTGACAGGGTAATACTTCTGATGTATGTTCATTGTTGTCCAACATACTCAAGAAAGCAATTGATTAAAGTCTAGCTGCACTTTTTCCATCTTAGTGTCAAATATAATAGCCTAACTTGTCAACAAGATTCTAACCACTACAATATGAAATTCTAAACGATTCAATAACTTCTGGCTTAGTATGTCTACAAGATATGAGAGATAAAACAAAAAAAAAGGCAATGTGTGCTGAAATTTCAAATACATCAAACCAAATACAACAATAGAAAAACTAGTAAAAATACCCCTTACTATCATATTAGATTAACCAAAGGTCATATCTCTACTAGGAAGAGATGAGAGTTCATGAAAATTTGTGAATGATATGGTTGAATCTCTGTTCAAGTGATCAAAATCTAGACATTACAGAGATATTATGAAATAAAAATACATTGCAAGGGTTGAAATTGGGACTCCACAAGAAGTCCAACTAATAGTGTAGCATATTAAGGCTTGCAGTTTAGTAAAAATCCCATTTAAAATAGGAAGTACACAAATTCATAAAAAAATGTAGAAAAGAAAGAGTTCGAAAAGATCACTGGAACACAAGGAGATAGTTGTTTATGTAAACATTTGATAATCATCAATTGAAAATTGATGATATTTTTTTGTAATCCATGGCTGGTGTTTAGTAATTAACAATGCTTATGCCAATGCAGTTTCCATTCCATAATGAATATGACAACATGCCAGACCACCCACCAAGGTCAATTTCCCTAAATACGTCAATAAGCAATTGGGTCCAAGTGCAATTCCTAGGTGATTTTGAGTCTTGACAGAAGAATAACACCCTTTCACAACAATTTAGTAGAACAAAAGTGATTATGTTCTGTTGTTTGTCTGTCAAGGGATTTCTTTTCCCATGTAAGAAGGAAAATTATGGTGCTTGACCTCTACAAACAATTTTTTATATTTGTCTTTGATCTTAATTAAATTACTTGAAAAAAAAATTAATAATGTTTATAGATATAAACATAAACAATTTAAGGGTTAGATAGGGATTGAATTAATGGTCAAATTTCTAACTAAGAGTCAACCATAGATATCATACAGTTTTAGACTCTAAAAGTGGAACCCTGACTTGTTATGAATTAAGGATATGACTTGTATTGCCCAGTGTTTGTGCCTCATTAAAGAGTTCAAAATTAAAGCACTAGAATAAAAGTATGTAAGATTTTTGAACATTTCCACATTTGTGGTAGGCAAGAGGTTGACCCTTTATAAAATATTTATTTCAAACAATTTTGTGCAAGTTGTGGGATATAAGCTAACAAAGTAATCCCAAGGTATTATCTCAATCAATTGTCGTCAATGTTGTTGGGTCTTTGGCTAGTTTCATGTCGGTAGTTTCCTAGTTCAAATGGAAAATCATCATATACACAAATGTGGAAAAACATCTATTGAGGTTTCCCTGCGAGGTTTTCCTGTGAGGTTTTCCTTGGAAAAAAGGAAAGAAGAAAGACAAAGCAAGGTATGTCCACGAAATTTTTTTGTGCATTTTTTATTTATTTTTTTCCTATTTTTTCAAAATTTTCTCTATTTTTCTTTCTCAAACCCTTGCCGAGTTATTTCCATACAATTTTTTTGTAACTTTGCAAACTATAAACTGTGTAAAAAGGATGATTCCTTTGCTAATTCCTTAAAGTTAAAATTATACCCTTCTACTTCTATTCTTAAGAGATTCTTCTAATTTTTCTTTCTCAAACCCTTGCCGAGTTATTTCCATACAACTTTTTTGTAACTTTGCAAACTATAAACTGTGTAAAAAGGATGATGCCTTTGCTAATTCCTTAAAGTTAAAATTATACCCTTCTACTTCTATTCTTAAGAGATTCTTCTAATTTTCACGCTATCCACCTAAACCTTGGAAATAAGACCTACATTCTCTAATGCATTCCGACTTGGAACCAACCATTAGTTTTAAAAAAATGAGATTCACAACTTCATGTGCATGTGAGATATCTCACAGAGGAAAAAGAAACAAAAGAGAACGCCTAACTTATGGATATTGCAGTAGTAACAAGTGTCAACCTAAGAAACAAATTTTTAGTTTCTCCAACATTCTCCTCGCTAGGGTCCTTTTGATGAGCCATCCTTTACTTATATTCATGATCAAGTTAAGAAAAATTAAAGTCATATTATACAAAATGTTGAGTGAGACTACATAACTCAAAAGAGCCCCAACGTGGATCCCATACCAATGCTCATATGGTAGGAAACTTTGAGATTTGAGTAATAGTTCTCCTATAGTCTCATCATTGGCACACTTATTCCACAAATGGCCCAAAAATTCATTTACATTAATGAAATTCTCACCATACATTAAAGGAGAGATATAATAACCCTGTATCGACCAACCTTTGATTTCATTGTAACCTTAATGTCATGTCATGCTCACATGAATCTGACAAATTTACCGCATGGTAGTGCCTACAAACTACATGTGTCCCTTCCTACAGACTACTTGTCTCCCTTCGAGAAGCTACTATTGGTATCAAAATATATGTATCGCTTGTACACATGACCCTGTAGTATAGAGAAGTGATGCACATTTTGGAATAGTTTAGAAAATAATATAATTAAAAAGTGATGTCATTGCTATCACATATCAAATATAGAGCAACATATCACATAGCGAGAAACAAAGCAAGAAGATGATGATGAGAGAAACATATCACAAAGAAATAAATCTAGTAAGAAGATGATGGTGATGATGGTGGTTGACTTCTACAAATAGAGAAAAATGATGATGATGGTGGTTAACTTTGATAAACATAGAAAAATAATAATGATGATAGTTAAAATAATGATCATGATTAACATCATCCAAAAACTGGGACAGATCAAAATTGATTTATCAGAAATTAGAAATTAGGAGATTCTGAGATTGAAATCAAAGTCGATCTATAAGAAATTGGAAACAAAAATCTCCCCATACCTTTGGAAGAAAAAATATCCCAATACCTTACATATATCGAGCTGCTTCAAAATAAAAAACATAAAAAACTCAGACAAAAATCAATCTATCAAAAATTGGAAAAAAAATCTCCCAATACTACTTAGACCAAAGTTGTTCTATCACAATTTGGAACTAGTCAGACCAAAATTGGTCTATCAGAAATTGGAAACAAAAGGTCTCCCACTACTTTAGTTTTTACATATATCCAGTTGTTTCAAAATAAAAAATCAGACCAAAATTGTTCTATTAGACATTCGAAACAAAACTTATCCCACTACCTTCTACACATATCCAATTGTTTCAAAATTGAAAACTCAGACCAAAATTGATCTATTAAAGAGTGGGAAAAAAATATCTCAATACCTTCTATATATATCCAAAATAAAAAACTCGAACAAAAATTAATCTAGCAGAAATTGGAAATTATCTCCCAACACCTTTTACATATTTCCAGTTGTTTCAAAACCAATGCACATCAAATCTTCCAAAAAATCAGCACATCACAAACACATTACAGTTGAAGAAAAAATCCAATCACTCAGGGGGGCGGCTGGAAAAGGAAGAGAAATATTGGTCAACTATAAAAGATCATTTCATTCCACATGCCTAGATACTTCAAAATCAAGTCCAACTATTAACCAATCATGTTAGTTTGTTGTGTAGTGTGTGCATTCTATAAATATCATATATATCACCAAAATCCCATGAAACAGACCCAAAAGGAACTGCACCCGATGGAAAAATTCATCGGACCCAAAAGGAACTGTAGTCGATGGAAAAATTCATCGGCCCCTCAAGGTACTTGCAAGTGAGAGACTCATCAACAAGAAGAGAACCCTTTCAAGGTGACTAGATACTTCAAAATCAAGTCTAGTTTTAACTCTCACATTAGCTCACTATATATCACGTGAATTATAAAGACAATACCATTTTATGATGAACAACACGGGCTTACAGTTACAAATATGAAAAAGCAACACAAGACTGGTTTAGAGTGTATTGTGTTCCCTATGCACATAACGATGCTCTATGCGAAGTAGACTGGGCAACATAGATTTACATAAAAGATGAAAATAGCACAATTCAACTCTTCATGGATTTTCCATAATTTTGAAAGGGATCTAAGATCTCTCTTGTCTTATGAAGCATAACTATGGATTTAGAAACTGACCGTTTAAGATTTAAGATTGTAATTTGATTAGTTTGAATAATTGAATTCCTTTGAGGGGATACAAAACAACCCAAACAACTCTGATCTCAAAGGAAGCAAAATGCATACTAAATCTTAGAGCACATTGCAACAAAATTGTAATGCAAGCAATATTTAGAGAAAATCCCTATGAGATAAACTGATACAAAATCTAGTACTGATTGGAACCCATTCTTAACACGGATGGATTTCTCAGTGTAGTGATAAAAAATCTTGACAAGTTAATCCACATAGTATGTGAAGAATTGAAGTGATAGGGAATATTGGAGACTAAATAGTACCTAAGTGGGAAGGGAATGTTGTAGATTATATAAGTGAAATAACTACATACAATGAAATTCATTAAAGGAGAGATCTAATAACCCCTAGTAGGAATCTGTACTTGTACAGTTATTGTACTTGGTATCAAATCAAGTCAATTAGGTTTCTTTGGTGGTCAATTTGGCATACCCACTTTATTAACTATTCAAAATTTAATTAGAGTTTTATCATGCATTAAAAATGCACACTCCTCTCTCCTTTCTCGCACATAAGACTAACAAATAAAAGGAAAATGTTTAAGAGAGTGTGTTTCCTTGACCATACAATAAACCCAATGCATTGATGGAATCACAGTATGGCTAACTATGTATTAAATGAACATTAATTTTTGGTTGTATGTTATGATTCAACTCAGAACGTTTGGGAGGTGGAAATATGAACAAGCTTCATTGTTTTGGCCAAACCCTACCCTATACGATGACTCCAACCTATATCCAATCATTGAAAGGAATGATTTGAATTAGGGATAACTTCACGGACCATCCAAACAATAAGAAACCCCAAACTATAAGAGCATACAACCATGTCAAGTTCCAATGGCATGAATAGAGAATGAGTTGTTGGTTACAAGGAACTAAAAGTAGAAATTTAACTAGAAAATTGCAACAAATATATTCCTATAGAGTTTTATCTCATCGAATACCATTAATTGAAAGGTTTGGTATTCATAGATGTTGTAATTATGAAAAATATAGACAACAATATATTTACCATAATACATAAGAAATTCTCACACCATTTGACCAAAACCATCACACATACATTATACATCAATAAAATAACTCATACTAGACAAAGATTTAGTTTAACCTTGGAAACGAAAATGGGAAAACCATGGGAAAACCATCATAAGATTGAAGCCAATCATTTTTTTCTTTCTCAACAAACTTTTGTAGGTTACAATTCAATTTGGTTCTTTGGTTTATTTATAGTGTTCTCATAGGAATTTCATCAACAATTCCTCACAATCTCTACCAAAGAACCCTTTCTACGTTGTGTTGCCTCATTTTATAGGAGGAATGTGATCTGTTGGATTCAGTTAGAAGGTGTCCTGGTCCCCATATCGACCATTGTTTATGGGTGAGTGATTCATGTGATGTGAAGCTCCTCCTCAATTTCACGTAGGTAAAATGGATTTATTCTGAGTTTTTCTAGGTTATGTGTTCATGTTTATGACATGTTTATCGGAAATTTATTTTAAGGGTTCCGTGTTCATATTTTTAACATGAAAAAAAATGAATGCAACCAGTCTCTGATACCGTAAATTGCCTCTAATTTGATAAGCTCCAACTCATGACAATGAAATAAAATTAATGGTAAAGGCCTCAAACAAACATTGAATTAATAAACCCTATGTTAATTTCAATAGAAATTTCATAAACAAAGTTGAAGCCCTAATTGCAAACCTGGAGATACTGCAAATCAAACCTTGGTTCGGACCTTGGATTTCTAGTTTGGAAAAGTCGTCCCATCGTTCTAAACTTTGAAAGTCATTGTTAATAAAAATTTCAACTTCCAAGCAGTGGCGTCTTGGCCCATGGGTATAGTGAATCTGGGAGAAATGGGTGAAAGAAGAAATACGGAAACTGGACCAGAGGTTCCACAAAAAAGCTAAAGAAAAACTTATAACTTCCAAGCAATGGCGTTTTGGCCCATACGTATTGTTAATCTAGGGGAAATGGTTGCAATTGAAAATTTGGAAACAAGACCAGAGACTCCAGGAAAAACTTAATGAATATTCAAGCACTTCAAAGAAGAAAAAATGTTGCGTATCATGATTTGAGAGAACATTAATTCTATCAACTAACTCAACAACTGGAATTAATTCCCCTCCTGGATCCATTGCTCCAAGTTCCAATGGACTGGCCAATCTCCAAGTTCCAACTTTCAACCTTGTAACTCATTCCCTTGTTGGGTGGTACTGGTGGTTTGACAAAAGATAATTATTTGAAAATAAACCTACTCCTAAGTCCTATTATGGTAACGAGATTCGAAGGGAACTTCACTGGCATTCACAATTTCACACACATCAAAATTTATTTTCTAGATTCACATAAAACATACCATTCCAGCTAGATCCTATATCTATCTATACAATGTACTCCAGTGGAGTGTTAACTGGTAACAATGTTGACAAATTTTAATGACGGGAAATTTAAAATATTACCCTTCGTAGGAAATTTTAGGTTTTTTTAACATTTCAGGAATCATTTTCAAAAATTAAAATTAAAATTTTTTTTGACGTGGAATTATTTAATGGTGATTATAGGACGTGATGGACTCCCTTTGACAGTGTAACACCATGTTTCCCCCAATTTGTAAATATAACTATATTGGCCAAGGAACTATGACAAGCTTAAAAGTGTGAATGTTTGATTTGATGGACCTTTGTATAAAAGGTCGATGAATGTAAATTATGTTATTTTAATAGAAAATGGTTACGTGTTGCATGAATGATGAAAAGGGGATGTGCCAAGAGAGACCACAAATTCTATGAAAAGGTGGTGGAGGGGACCAAGAATGGTTGCATTAACCTCCACCGAACCAATACCTTGCTGGAATTAATTCCTCAGATTAGAACAACCCTCTGACCCAGGAATGAATTACAGTTGGGTTGGTAGGTGGGAAGACCTCCTCAAGAGTTAATGAGGGGATGGGACAGACCGCCCATCCGTAAGGCTTCCAGACCTGACCACATACTGGGAATTTGGGCCACACACAATCTTGTTGAGGAAGGAAATAAAAGAAGTGTGGTGGGTAGAGGGGAGACCCACGAAGAGTGAAAAGATGAGAGAAGAAGTTCTAAGGTCTGAGGAAGGACTAAATTGGAGTGAGTTCTGATCACAAAAAATAGAGACCGAGCCGGGAGAATGAGAGTAACCTTCATCCCTATCTATTTCTGTATTGGGAGAAGGAGATTAGCCTTCGTCCCTAACTTTCGTTGAGCTGGAAGGAAGAGATTGAATATCAAAGAATCATGGTCTAAGCTTGGGGGTGGCCAGTGATAAAGCGATTGGGAGTGACTGAGCCTATGGTTGGGAGTAAACGAGCACCCATTTCAATAGTCGCATCACGCCTTATGGTTCTGATAAGTGTTTTCTTTCCTTGTGCTTTGAATTGGAAATAATGGATGCATGCGAGTATTTATATGTCTATAAATGGTTTATGTATTAAATGATTAAGTTATGAGTATGTGTTCGCTCCCTTAAGAACCTATACTTATGTTTGATTTTCCATATGCTATAGTCTAATCACTCCAAGGCTCTTTCCCCAGGGAATTACATCATCGTTCCAAAGTCGGAGAAAGCCTCTTGGCATAACTACCGTTTTGGTAACCTCATGAGTTTACCTTACCATGATTCAAAGTTTAAAGCTCTGCAAGTTGGGAAGGATTTCCCTTTAGACCGGTAGTCTAGGAGACTTTGAACTCGTGCCTAAGTCCCTAACCAAAAACATGACTAAGAGATAGGATTATAGACCAAGAGTTATCTGACGGTCCACGTGACCTGGGTCTAGGAACCCTGCACAAAAAGGAGTTAGCTCATGAAGGTTTCCGAACCTTTGGAGATCGAACCTCTGAGATGTCAAATTGCACGATATTCAAGCTACCTGAACCATCGATGACTTAAGAATATGACAAAAAATATGGAGGTGAGTCGTTTAATGGGAGGAGAGGCCATCCCGGTCGTCAGGTCGATTCAAACACCCACTAGGGTGAAAGAATCAAACACCCACTAGGGTAAACGAATCAAACACCATCAACTTGATTAACTCAATGGTTGGGAATCATTACGGAGTGCGAAGGTGAAAATTAGTGGACATGCTAGTTGACGGCCTGCAATTAACCCAGGTCGTTGATATGGTCAGGACTGGAAGATCAACGACTAGGATTAGACTAGAGTCAAGAGAGAACTTCCCAGATTGCGGAGGTTGGACCCCGCAATCATTGTGAACTGTCGATCTATGGAAGGAGATCACGGGTGGGGATTCATTGTGGAGCATGAATATGAAAGTATCGGATGCACTATTTCATGGCCCGCAATTCACCAACGTCATTGATATCGTCGGGATGAAAGATCAACAAATCCAGTTGGACCAATTTGGGCGAGTACTTTCCAGATTGCAGAGGTTGAGCTCTATGATAAAGAGCATGCACGTTGGGGCCCCACAATTACTGTGAACCGTCGATCAATGGACACCTTGGTATTGGTTGGATCATGACCGTAAGAACTTGAACAATTGTGATATGGATGGTCGTAAGCCCCTTTGGAAATTCGCGGAGCAACAGAGTCCTTCGGTATCGTTGGTCTGAGAGAAACGAAAGGCTGAGAAGAGATAACATTTTCAAGAATGAAGGAGAGACCCAAGATAGTCGGGCTCATAGGAGGAACAAAGGTTGAGGCCTTTGAACATATGGAAAATTATTCCAAGTCGGAAGAAGTCAAAATCTCAGGAGGAGTGACAACAGCCATTAGATTTGTTGTGGGGAGAAGCCAGGACCATTAGAACAACGTCCAGGGAAGTAGGGGAGAAGCGTTGAGAAGGCAATGATCCTAACTGTCGGATCTGAGCGCAAAGGGACGATAGTCATCTGATCTAAAGTAAATTTTACGAGTTTTAACCTCTGGGTGCACAAGAGGGTTGACTTGCCAACGTCTCGAAGTCCCGAAGCGAATTGGGACTGTTCATCGCCAAGAGGGAGAGGTGGCACAATATCCACAACTCCTGAGCGAGAGATTGTGGTCAAGGAGAGAGTGGGATCACTGAAGACTCGAAGTAGGTCCTGGACATTGATCGCCAGGAGGGGTACGTGTCAATAGATCGGAGTCTCCGAGTGAATACAATCCGGAAGAAATGAGTTCTTAGAAGATTGAAACTTCTGAAGCCTGAAGAGCCAAAGTGTTAAGCCCTAATATTGGATAATTACACCTTAATTGGGGCATATTATATTAGTAATGTTATTTTATTTATGTTGGCTTTATTCCATTAGTTGTAATTATACCTCCTAGTCTCCTATATATACCAAGGAGACATTTTCGTTTAGAATCATCTTGTACTTGAACATTTATGTGGGGTAACAGGAGGTTGCCCCCTCGAGGAGGCTTATTATCTGAAATTATCTCTTTTTCAAGGCGTTGAGTACTTATTCTAAGGTTTTTCTATGCTATAGTGATATTTGGTTCTTAACATATGGTATCAGAGCTCAAGGTCTTGGGGTTTTGCTGCTACATCTGAGACACCTTGGAATTTTCTCTATAACCTGTTTTATAGAACTTCTCCGAAGGAATGACTTGGATTATATTTAGTAGACAGATCAAGGTATGTTGGGTTAAAATTTCATCTCCCAACGCATTATACTTTCAGAGATACAATCTGTACAAGATAGGGTTCTGGAATCATCCTGAACTGAGTCATTGCGGAATTTTTGCTATAAATTTTTTTATGTAACATTTCAGAACATGAACTCCAGAGGCTATTCACATAAATTAGTAAGGTATCCATGGTAAATAGTTAATATTATGGGTCATCTTACATTTGTAGATACACCCTGTGGAAGATAGGGTATCTGACTAGTCTCAAGAAGGTGGTCCAGGTAAAACAATCATAACTTCTTCCTAGAGTATCCAAATTGAGTGGGATTGGTTTCATTGGATAGTGGACAGTCTGTAGTAGTTCGAGTACAAGTTTCAAAATTGTATATAAATTATTTTGTGCGAGGAACTCCATACAAGTGAGATATCCTGGAAAGGACAAAACTCAGCAATTTGTGGGGAAGTTACTGTAAATTCCACTTGGTACATCCAATTTTGATGATACATGTGGCATTGCAGAGAAGAAATATCAAAGAACTACATAAAAGAAAGTTTCATACCTAGAAGGGCCAAAACTTGAGAGATACAATAGAAGAAATATTGTCTAGAAAAACCACCTCAAAATCAAGGTTCAAAAGTGATACTTGGCCAACATGCCATCAAAAAAGGGAACTTCTACACCAAATAAGCCTCCAGACAATCCTACTTGGACTCTTGATGAAGGTGGAGAAATGCGTAGGGATATAAATTATTTACAAAAGAAGATAGTAACAAAAGATGAACTACAAGAGATATAAAAGAGGAGATCATGGAAGTATTGAAAAATTTCATAACAGAGAAGACACCTGAAAGTGAAAATGCATCCCATGAAATTCATGATGAG
>SNQJ01S0260374.1:0-12272 GCA_010110895.2 Picea sitchensis | reverse complement strand
ACCAACGAAGAACTTCCCAGTGCCCGCCATGGTGACAACTCCGCGACAGCCATTGCCGACGGCTTGAACATTCCTCTGCATTTGAGCAAATAAGCAATGACTTGAACCCATGTCAAACATGGAATCCATGCACCGCAATCCAGAAAACTCAGATCGAACCGATGACGATGCGTTGGAGACGAAAGAAGACTTCTTGCAACCAATGCGGACTGTTGCAGAGCTGGTGCTGATAGCCATGGCCGCCATTATTCAGATCCTCATCGCCCAGGCTTCCTGCTCTGAAACCCTAGTATGTTTTGTAATTAGTTTTATTTGTATTATATTTTATTTAATCAAACTCTAACCTAATTACTAACTTAGATAATCAACTCAATTATTAATTAATTAATTAATTAATAATTAATTATTAACTAGTTAGTTATTAGCTAGTTTAACCTATTCTAACTATACTAACATTATCATTTAATCTAATTAACTTATTGTTCTTTTTGTTTATCCTAAGTTTGATTATTCATGGATGGGTGGCGGGCGAGAGGTAGTCAATGAGACAAAAGGACAAGGGAGTGAGGGCGTAGCGTGGATGAAGGATGCAACAGGGTGATGGGGGATCAAGCGAAATGAATGGAGGGGAGAAACGGGATCGACCGAGCCAGACTTCGTCATCATGAGAGAAACGCCAAATCAATAGTTGAAGAATTGACTTACCTATGATTATAGGTCCCCAACACTATGAAGAAAGTTATCAACCAACGTTATGCTCAGATACTGATAAAAATCAAGAAGTTACTTCCCTGAAGCAGGATACTTGTGATAAGATTTTCCACCCCCCTTTGATCACTTTACCTCCCTATGTCACTAAAGGTGTGATTTGGAAACATGTCCCTTATCCCAAGTCTCTTGTAAGGCAAAACCTCATTCTGGATTTTAGGGGAAAGTTGAGTGCCTCAAGAAGAAGCCTATTATCACAGTGTTCCAACCTCCCCTTTAGGAATGGTCAGTCATCCTTTCAGTTTTTTCTAATCCCTCCTCAGGCCTCAAGTTGTGAAGACGTCCAAGGTAGCCAACATTTAGATTCCTCAAGTCCTATGTCACTATAGGTGTGGTTTGGAGACATGTCCCTTATACCAAGTCTCTTGTAAGACAAAAACCCATTCTGGATTTTAGGGGAAAGTTGAGGCCCAAGAAGCAGCTTATTATCACAAGAAACTCCAACTCCCTTAGGAATGGGTCAGGGCCATCCTTCATTTTTCTTAATCCCTCCTCGTGCCCCAAGTTGTGAAGATTCTGCTGTAGCCAAGGCATAACATTTAGATTCCTCAAGTCAGTCTCCTAAACCTTTGACTTTCACAATCCATTCTTTAGATGGATTAAGCACTCTCCCGAGAGTATGCATTGGGATCACTTTTTCCTTCCCACTTCCTGAGTTAGGGACTTTGAGATTTCACGAGGAGGATTGTTGGGCCCTGGATTTATAACATTTTCTTGGTGGTTCTTTAAATACATTGTTTACCTCCTCAAGACTTTGTTAAGCAAAATGGCATTCTTTCAGGTTATTCATAATTACACATATATGTTCCATTGCATGCAGAAACCATGAAGTGCTTCCAAAAACACAAATGAGCGAACAATTCAACTATAAATGGATGAACTCACCTCTAGTAAATACGTAGCAAGAGGTGACAAGGAGTAATTTATCTCTGGCAAAGTTACCAAGTGGTGCTATTGAAGTTGTTTGCAAAAAGACATGTATGCTATTGCTAACCCCGTGAAAGTAGTGGAGGGACTGTGGTATGCTCAGTTTTATTTGGAAATGTTTCTCGCACATTATCTAAGAGATAAACATAAAAGTCGCCATTTACTTCCAGCTTCTCAAGCATATACATGTAAAATGCTAAGATAAGCTAAAGCAGAAAACAGTAGGTCAAGTAAAACCCAATAGTCATATCCAAGTATTTAAACTGTGGTATATACAGAGACTGGGTTAAAATTCTAGTAGTACCTGCAGTGCAGAGTGCAGTAGGAGAGAGCACAGAGCTCTTTTCAAATGAGTTTATTTTAAGTCTGTAGAGATTAGTTTGTAATCCAACTCCCCTTCAGCCCCCTCATTTCCCTGGTGGTCGGTTCCTCTAAGTCTACCTCTTCCCAAAGGATAATTAAATGCTGATTTACATGGTATATCCAAATTGACATTTGATGCCTGCTGTCGGAGGTACTAAAAGGATTGAGAGTGGGTCCTAAGCTTCATGCTGGAGGATTTTGATTGCAAGCATAGTGAGTGCTATCAAACTCCATTTAGAGGTTCATTCTGAAAAGGGATTGTTATCCAGCAACAAATAGGTTTTCATTTTCGTAGATTTTATTCAGCAGCAGCAGAGTCTTGATTTCAGAAGTATTAGATTTGATTCAGCAGTTGAGTTCATCATTATAAGAGGGTGTGCATTTGATTCATTAGAAGTAATCTTCATTTCAGATTAGAGTGCCTTTCTTTTCAGCAGGGTATTATTTATTTGAGTTTTCATAGAGAAAGTGTGTTTTCATTCTCAAGAGAGAGAAGGGACATTTCATTTGAAGCATGTAGGATTTCTGCTTGCCAAGTGTGAGTTTTGCAAATTAGCTGTGAGTTATTATTTCCAGGACTTAGTAAGTTTTTTTAGCAAACCCCATGTCAAAAAGAGAGAAAAAAATCACAAAAATTGATGAATGGATTCAAGATTGAATGAAACTTGAAGAAGAGATTGGTTGCAGAGCTGCATCTGGTGAACTTGGAGATCTCAGCCTCAAGAGATGGAGGAGGAGTCAGCTGATCTCTCATTGTTTCTGTGTGAACACCTTTTCCAGCTTGCAGAGAGAAATGAGCAATTAGAAACTCCAGAAGCAACAGAACATGGTATGCATTATCATATTGAACATTGGTTTCAACCTGTTCTACAGCCTTCAGATGCCCTTCTTCTTCAACAAATCTTGGAAGTCATGCCGCAAGTTACCTACTCTTCATGCCTGTGTAACTATGCACATATATCTTTATCCAAGGGTATGAATTTGTTGTTGATCTCCATACATTTTATGGCTTATTGGTTATTTGCCTACACCTAAAGAAATGTCTCTTTTTCTTTTGGTAGGTAGGTAGGGTAGTGAACAAAAGATAGCACCTTTGAATAGCTTATGTTTTCTGCAAATAAAAAGGATATCAGCAACATTTATTCACATAAGTAGGCCTGTACAAAAAGGAAGTATTTGGGTGGAGACTTTGTAGTTTTGGTACTCGTGGACAGTTGCATTAGTTTGCATTTCTGAAGGACAGCCTATTCTTCCATTTTTTCTATAAACATCCAGCACAAAGGACAACCCATCAGACTCATAAAAGCATAACCTTTGAACAAGACAAGAACAGATTTTAGAATTCTCACATGTGCCTCATTCAATACAATACTTTACAGTAACCCTCCTCACAAATACATGAAACGAGCCTCCTAACTGTTCAAAGGTAACAATACTCTAAGGCATGAATTCTTCTTTGAATTTTATTTATATCATTAAATTTAAGGAAATCTTATTATGACTTATACTTATACTACTTACTAAATCCATATCCTTCCACCTTTCAAAGCATCATCATCCAGTAATATCCATTTTCCTTTCCCTCTGCTTTCCATTATCATCTCGTACTTATCCATATATCTCAATCCTCTGTTTTCCATCTAAACTACTCCCCTCAGATCATCTCTGATATCTCAGCAATAGTCAACAAGGAATTCATATGCTTCCAACATATATCAACAACAACCTTACTCTAATGGAAGCACGTACAACATGCAACCATGTTCTTCTCATAAAGGTTATCAAACTTCACAGTATTACACGCCTTATTCAACTCAACAATATCAGAACACCCCTTGGAACCGTGGATACTATGTTCAAAATAGTTATGCAGCACCTTGGGCTACTAGATTCAAGCAACTCCCCGCAGTCCCCACTGTAATGTAGCGGACATTATGGTCTGGGGAGGGTTTAGCTCAAAGATCCTGCATTGCCAAGATTACTCCAGGGGCCATCCACCTCCTCCATGGATCAAGTGGCAGCTTGGAACTGGTTCCAAAATCTATAAACTCTCAACAGAGAGCCATGCTTTATGGGAAATGTCTTATTAGCATAAGAAGAATTCACTTGTTGAGAAATAATTGACTATATTAAAGGGAGTTGGTTTCCTATGGAAAAAATTGAATTGCAGCCAAGATGAATTGATTTTCCCATGTGAAATTAATTTGCCAATGAGCAGAAAAAAAAAAATCAATCAGCTTCTAAGTGAAATAATTTTCAAAGCACTAATGACAATGGCAATACCGATTGGACTACTAATGAGATAATGAGAATGCACTGGTATGCTGAGTCATTCTTAGTGTGTTATGTGTATGCATCCAAACCATCCCTTCTCACATTCATGGTCCGTTGGTGACAACCGCAAATACATGGTAGAGAAGAGGTTTGTTTGTCCATGCCTTGCTCGGGTGCACTTGTTCACAATCAGAACGCTTCGGTCTTACCAAGCTTCATAACAGACTAATCTTTCATGTTTGTTGGAGAACAGTGAGTAGAGAGATTTTGCACTTGTACAATTGGGGTCTATGAACAGTGACTATAAAAATTTTACATGTACAATTGGGATTTATCCTTCAATAGGTTCTTGAGAGCAGAGCATTGCAAACATGAAAAGAATCAAGCTTTGACACAGAGAAACATAAAAACGCAGCAGTTTGAAAAGGTGCATTCGGTGATATGGGAAATGAAGAAAAACGACCTCTCACTAGATAAATACTCTTATAAATATTGGATGAAAAGTTATGCAGCATTGTCAGACATGGATAAAGTGGAATAGGTGTTGAATGAAATAGAGAGAGATGATAAGGTTGATTGGAACATTTACAACACTCTAGCAAATATTTATATCAGGGCCCATGTGGTTGCATTTTCACATTGGTGCTCCTCCTACAATGATTGTTCTCTGCTATCTGCACTGGATTGGCAGGTGGTGTAGTACGAGCTTTAGTGCAGCTAGCTGTTTCATCGTATCATGCGGCATTGGCAAGTTCCCACTCTTCAATATCACAAGTTACAATGCACATGGATGACTAAAACAAAGTTACTAGTCCACTTCCTCATCCACATGATACACAACCAGTTAGAAATGTGTCAATGGAGAAAGACACCTAAATTTATTCATAAAAGATCTGGTTTACTTTAATTAGTCACAATATGCTCCCTGGTTGAAGCAATATTTGCCTCATTATATAGTAAGCCTTTTGTAGTGTAAATCATATGTAAATGCAATTGGAAGTAGAAGCAATGAGCTATGGTAGGCTATTCAACAATGGCGTGGCATTTATTCCTTTGTATATTGTTAAGATCATGTAGTTTTGGGTGGCTTCTTTTGAATGCAGTGTTGACATGGTTAATAGGTGGGATTGCTGTCAATGACAATTAATAAGGCCAGAGTTCTTGACAAGGAAGAATCTGTATTGAAACAAATGGAGAATAAACTGGAAGAGCAACCAACTTTACCATCAAGAAAACATAATGTCGCATTGAACTGTGTAATTCTCGAGGAGAAAGCCTTTCGCTTATTGTTGTCCTGAGAGAGATGAGATGCACGCAGGTTTCTATTGTGTTAAGCAATTGGATAGGAAGGTGATATGGTGGATCCAACTATCGTGAATGGCAGCACTGTTTTTGACATTTAATAGAGCAAGCACAGATACACATGTACATGCTCAACCATATGAAACAATATTCAAATTTTATTCAAGTGGGGAATCTTGTATTTCCTCGAATATCCGGTCACAAGAGATGCCACAGGGGTATTGCAGGAGTTTCAGATTCTATTAGCGCTACTTCTAGCAACAAGGAGACATCTATGCAGCAGCATATGCCTGCAATACTGGAGTTGTTGGACCTGAATTTGAAATTGGACAAAGGCCATAGCTATTTACAATCAAACGGAGGCAAAAGGGCAAATTGAAACTTTATAAGTGCATCAACTCAAATGCCATTAGAGTTGTTATCAACTAAATGTCTTGTGGAGATATTAGTTCAAACATGGAAACCCTCTACATTCACTTCTACACTCCTTATTTCGCTCTCTCACCTTAAAAACGCATTTATATTTTCACTCACACAACTAAATACCCAGCAAGTCAAGTAACGTATGGTCATCTCTTAAATTCCTTTTATTTAATGATTAAATATAAATTTTAGAAGGTTCATGACTCTATTGTATTAGAAATGCAAAGATTCTTTGATTTCAGAATACATACGATGAGGACTCCATAATTCGAATGTCTCGGCCTCAAGCAGATATATCGATTGTCCGTGAGTTGCACTCCACCGACGCCTCTTCGTACCATTTAACGAGATTGCTTCTGGTCACGAATCGCCGCGATGCCCCTTCCATCAAGCTATTGGTTTTGATGTCATGTACCTAATTGGTCAGAGGGGCCGTTGGCCCTACGGAGACTCTCCAACTTGACACTTTTGATATGTCTTATTTGCAGACTATCATTGCAGATTGCAGATTGAATGTTGGCCTCTGGATTTGATACATTTTATTGCCGATTCTTGGCTTCTTTCATGATTGGTTTGCTAAGGTTTTTCATACTTACAAAGTCTTCTTCTTATGGATTCTTGCAAACCCTCACTCATATGTTGTGGCACTCTTCCTGATATCATTGCAACACTATTACAAGAAAATGCATCCATTTTTCTATCACTACTACCTCCAGACATCATGCACTCCCAGCCATGTGTACAAGCTACTAAACAAAGGTGTTCCAAATCTCTAATCGGTACCAATTTAGTGTAACAATGGAGATCGATAATGATGAAGGATTGTGCAAAGTTGTTGCTCGCTTATTTTCCTCGGCTCCGACGCACGCATCAAGAGCTCTAAATGTTGATGGCCATTCCCGGTATATTTGTTCCTTTAAATATACCGCCGATTAACAGCTTACCAAGCATCAGCATCGTACCAGCTCGCGACCTTAAAGATATATCAACGGTTTCCGCTAAATTTGCCCACTTCCGGAAGGTTTGATATGGAAATTCGATAAGTTGACAACATATGCTCAAAGTACAGGGGTTCTTCTCAGCAATTCCTATTAATCAAGATGGACAACTCTTGGGACTGCGAACACCCTACATCGTGCTGCTGTTAAGAGGTGAATCTGCTTGGTACGGAGGACATGCAAAAAGTCGGTGCATGGGGATGTTGGGCCTCGGATTTTATACATTTTCTTGGTCGTTCTTAAAGACATGTTTTACTCAAGACTTTGTTAAGCAAATGGCATTCTTTTTTTGCTATTCGTACTCTGTTACACATATATGTTACATTATATAAAGAAACCATGAAGTGCTTCCAAAACCACAAATGAGCCAAGAATTCAACTATAAATGTGGATGAACCGTCACCTCTGGTGCAAATGCTGTAAAGGGTAGACAATGAGTAATTTATCTCTGGGCAAACTTACCAAGTGGTGTTGTTGAAGGTTTTGCAAAAAGACATGGGTTATTGTTAACCCTGGTGGTACTAGTGGAGGACCAGAGTATGTTTGTGTTTTATTTGGGAATACTGCACATTATTTCAAGATGTGCAAATGGTTAAAGTCACATTTACTTCCGGGGCTTCTCAAGTTAAGTAATACAAAATGCCAAGATAAGCTAAACAGAAAGAATGCCTATAGATGGCAAAACCCAATAGTTGGCATCCAAGTATTTAAATTCGTGCATAACGAAAGGGGGGAAACCATTTTATAAATTCTAGGGCGCAAAGCCACGACCGCCAGAGAGAGCAGGAAACGTTATGTAACACTGCCAAAGATCTGAAACGTGGTGTAACAATACCAGAGAGAGCTGGAAACGTTATGAAACATTGCCAGAGACCAAAAACGTTATGGAAAGAGATGCCACGATTGCCAGAGATCAAAAACGTTAAGGAAAGTAGATGCCACGATTTCCCGGGAGAGATCAAAAATGTCATGGAAAGAGATGCCATGTATTTGGCTGCAGGCTGGAATGCGCTGTGTAAAGAGATGCCACACATGTGAGGGTTGAAAAACGTGAGGCTATGCTCGAAAAAGAAAAGATGTAGAGAGCCATGGGTGGGGGGATCTGAAATGTGATAAAGCTAAGGAGGGTTGGGAGATGATAGAGACACAGCATAGGGTAGAAGAATAGAGGAATGAGAGTCTCCCAACAGTTGTATTGTCCTTTCATCTTCAATAAAATAGTGAGAGTTCTAGTTGATACGCATTCCCTCACATTTCCATTTTGGCTTCTTTGGTCAGAGGTTATTCATTTTCAAAGATGCATTGAGCTAGAGAACGGGTCTGACAGAAGGCGGTGGGCCCTTCTGGATGGAAACAGAGTCGATTACATTGTATTTTACATTAGGATTTCATAGAAGTTGATTTCATCTTCACCAGCTTTGCTCAAGGTTTAATAGAAGTAGCATTTCATTTCATTGCACAGAGGTTTAGCATTGCAAGATTCCAGTTTAGACATTACCTTTTCAGCCATTGATTTCACTTATTCAGTTTTCACATTTAGACTGCTTAACATTTAGGAATTAGTTTGGGTATCTCAGGAGATGAAGAAGTTTCATTTGATTACAATAGAAAGTTTCTTAGGATGGTTGCTGAGTTGTGTAGAGTGATAAGTAGCAAGAACTGAATAAGCTGGGGTTTATCTTTACATGCATATACAGAGCAAGACTGCTAGTACCCCAGTAGCACTGTAGTGCAGCAGCAGAGTAGAGTAGAGGCATGCAGAGTTCCTTTTCAGCTTAGTTTTAAGTTCTAGGATTAGTTTGGCATCCTTTAAACCCCCTCTTCAGCCCTGAATTTCCTGTGCCGGTTCCTCTAAGTCTACCTCCTTCCCAAGTTGACAATTAAATGTTGATTCACATGGTATATCCAAGGGAAATTTTATTAACGATATATATTCTAACCCATGGCATTTTGTGCTTGACTTATCACTATTTTGGTTTAAGGGATGGCTACACAAAAGGCAGGCACCTATGGGACATTGTTGGATTGGATTCACTTGTTGTTTGACTATACCAACATATCCCGCCAATAGGTAAATACAGGCACTTCATTTTATATTTGCATTATTGATTGCTCTTATTTTCAATATATATATATATATATATATATATATATATATATATATATATGTTAGTATGCATTCACCCCATTTTTTGTTAATGATGCCCCTATCAAGATTTGGAGCAGTTTGCGTGCTATGCCGTAGATGTCGAGGTTCCTCTAAGTGTGCTCTACGTGAGCATACATGTCCTCGAAAGTTGGGAGCCAGACAGCCATTTCTCCCCTCAATTTTTAGGGATAACCAGGAGATCATGTCTCGAGGCCCACAGGTCCTAGACATGGAGTACCGAGAGCAGGATTAACCTGAGCATGGCCCTGGAGAGCCCATCCTTTTCTTCTTTCATTAGGCTCGTCTTGTCAACAACAACAACATCCATCACCTTCGGCGTGGTATTGTATCGGAGAAGGCTCTTGCTCCATGAGGTAATTGGTCCAGGTATCATGGTATGTGTCACTTTGATCATTATAACCTTTAAATGTATGCATCTAATTCCTTTTATCTCTGACAAGTGCTTGGATCTTATATTAGCCCACTTGACCATGCTTGGGAAGATTGATTGGGTGCCCTAGCAAGCCTGTACCCATTGGTTTTGGTTTTCCACTGGGGGATTTCTGAAGAGCCATCACCCGCTCCCATCATACCACCACTTTTCCATTGATCTCCCGCTCATCTATCCCATTCCCCTTGTCTGGGCATTAGGATGACCTGTTTGTAGGGTTGCACCTTATCTCGTGGGAAGAATGGGCTAACGGCCCAGAAGGTAAAAGAAACTGGTAAAAGATAAAAGCCTATAAATAAAACCTCGAGATGCTTCACCCGGGGATCCCCGAGAAGGCAATAAAAAGCCTCTCAGCAAGAAATAAGAGGGCCCCGGAAAAATAACAAACAAGACCTAGTCAAGAGGATAGGGGGTCTCATCACGAGCCAACCTATTATGTTCATGGGTACCTAACAAAATGACATTTCCACCATCTGGTTGCCACGCCAGGGTAGTGACCTTTGGTTGTATGGCCAAGGGAAAGGGGGTCTCATCACGAGCCAACCTTATCATCTCTGTGAAAGTACTTGTGGGTAACACTGTCAGATCTGGTCACCACGCCAAGGCAGTGTCCTCTGGTTAGTCCTTGAATAAAAATAAAAAGAAGAGGAAAAAGAAAATGAAGAAAAGAATAAAGGCAAGAAAGGGCTTGGAAAATTTTTCATCCATGACGGGTACAACTCACCTTCAACAAAGACACCCATAGGTAATACCATGCACCCCTAGCTCTCACTCTACCTGTATGTCTGGACATCCCTTAGCCACATCACCTCATTTACATGGCTTGGATGAAACTTTTCAGAAAATTTCCTTTCCTTATGGATACTAGCCCAATAGGGTGCCTTGTCCTTTTCCTCAACCTTGTATTGTAGGTTTTTGTAATGTCTTTGAGCTGTTGAGTGATATATCAGGGTTTTTATGCATGTGTTTGATAATATTAATGATGAACTATGATTAACATTGCTATGATCCATGTGACTAATGAGCCCATGGAGGGCGTAGATTTTGATGTGCAGGACCATGCCCGATAGACAGGTACCATTTAGACCGGTACACATGGGGAGATGATTAGTTTGGACCTTCATGGGGCTAAAAATCCCATCAAATGGTTGTTGAGACCCTGTCAGAGGGGTAGAAATGAGACATTGTTTAATCAGGGTTTTACATCGGAGAAGAAGAGGATGTTTTACTAGAGGCACTTTGGCAGAGCCCGGCCTAGGGGGAATGACCTCGTTTTAGTGGAATGTTGGCCTTGGAAGCCTCAGAACGTCCCCATCATCACCATGACGTCATCCAACTTCATGGTCACTTTTGGAGGCAGGCTGGGGAGCAGTGGCACGTGTGGCATGCTGGAGAGGCCCCTAGGGGGCTAACGTTTTTCTCCTGCATGTCTCATATGCCCTAAAAGGGGCCAGCGCCTCCTTTAAAGGGGGATTTTTCCTTTATTACAGCTCAGTTAGGGTTTTAATTTGACAATTTAATGTAAAAACAATATGATTTTGATTTGTAGCCTTGTCGGTTATTTTTTATGACCTAAATTAATTAAAGGTAATTGATACACTATATATTGAGGAGTTTTATCCTCATTTTGACATAACACATCACTCACTCTCCTAGTGAGATGTGATTTTTTCACCCTAGTTGGGTATTTGTTCTCTTGGAGTGAGGCGCACTTGTTGAAGGAAGGTTTTTCTTGGCATTTTTGGCATTTCTCTTGAAGGAAGGTTCACAACTAGGGTTTGCAATGCTATTTCATGGTGATATGTAAGTGTTTTTTCTACAAAACTTCTTAATTGAATGGTTGTAGTCTTATATTCTTGCATTTATTTATAAACTTTGCTGATTTAAAACCCTAGGGGATAAACACACAAGTAGGTTGTTATCTCATGTCCCCTAAAAGATAAATTTTCATCCATTGAAGGAGAAAGGAAGAGCCTAGCCATAGCTACACTCTCATTTCTCTCTTCCCCTGAGCTAGCCGTACCCTTTAAAGGTTAAGAAGGAGGAGACGTCCCAGACCTAGGTTATCTACACCTAGGGCCATCCTGCTTCTAGGGTTTGGTGATAGGGCCTTGCTTTAGCAACACCCTCCCTCATCACACTCTCGTGTCTTGACTTATCTTTTATGCTAGTCGTTTTGCCAAGTTAAACCTAAGGAAGGAGGAAAGAGCACGAAGCCTTGCTTAAGCAACACTGGAGTGAGCCTCTTTCCCCTAGGGTTTTGCTTCCGAGGACCTGCCATAGCAGCACTTTAGAACCCTTCCCTCTAGTCCTTATCCTTTTCCCTCAACCTTTGCGTCCTCCCTTAACTTGACTCCATTTACCCTTAGGCACTGATCTCAAGACTCCAACATTGAAGTGAAAGTGATTGAAACAACTCTCAAAACTTTTATAAATTGAAACCCTAACTAACTACTAACCCTAAAAAAGCTGATGTCACACTTGGTTATTTCATCTTGATGCAACATTCTTTATATATTGAGAAATTAGATGATGGTTTGATGCATTTATTGAATAAGGATTAATTTGATACATTTGTTTGCCACATCATCTTGATATTTATTGGTGAAGTAGTATT
>SNQJ01S0260373.1:0-12272 GCA_010110895.2 Picea sitchensis | reverse complement strand
AAAAAAAATAGATTATGTAGATTTCAGAAGTGGCAGTTGATCTGGTGATTCTCAAAGCTTCTCTAGGGAAGTATTATTTTCCTTAACACCTATTAACATCATCTAAAGGATGGGATTCATGAGAAAGTACCAACAAATCTTTGGTCAAAGTAATCCCATAAATCTTGGATCTCCAGCAAATTGTTATATTTTTGCCTCGAAATATTTCCAGTTGCTTTTTTTTGCGAGTCAAATATGCTCTCTACCTGATCATAATAAATTATTCTTGATCCATTTATTTTGGATCTAAAAACTACTTTGTAAATATATATATTGTATGAATGAAATGTAATGAGGGCATGGGAGATAGTCTCATGAGAGACTTGGAAGCTTGAGGGTCAAGCTGTGAGGTTTTTGCATATGTACAGGACTGAGTCATGTTTGAAGTTTGATTTTTGTTATTATCAAAGTTTCTGAAGCAAGTAATGGACCTTTGTTTCTCTTATATTTTATTTTTTATCTTATGAATGCAAGTAAATTGGTAGCATATCAGTTTCATTTAAAGACTATAACTATTGTTTGGTTATCCTTGTTTCTGCATGGTCTTATGGTCTGATGGATATTGAGTTCATATGTGTTCAACTTTCTAGTTTGAAAGAATTTCATCACAGAAAGTTTTCTTACATTTTAAGTGCCAAGATGAGGGAAGAATGTAAGCATTTTTTCACTTGAAGTTTTTATACTTTGTCTTCCCAATTTGAAACTTAATTTTTTGGGTTCACAACAATGTATTCATCATCTTATCCAAATACACAACATATCAAACGTTAACTTTGCCTTTGCTCTAATTGATTTAACTCATTTCTTAGATTCATTTTTCCCATCTACATCCAAGCAAACACATACCCAACTATTGAATGACTTGGCACTGATCTCCTCGAAAATCAAGGAGGTTGTCTCAAGGACTAACATTTTCTGGTGTCGTTGTTGGGGATGAAGCAGAGAAGATATTTTCCCTGGGAAGAATGACAATGAAGAGATCTATTGTTTGATGGTGAACAAGCAATAGGAACATGGTTTTGATTGCAATCTTCCACCTGGAAACTCTAGGATTGAATACTCCATTGGAAAAAGAATCTAGCTAATAGAAAGATGAAAGAGTTGAAGGGAAAAACCAAATATCAAGTCATAATTTTATTTCAGGAACTTATATTATTTTTCATTATATCTTTCTTGTATTTTCCCTTACATGTAAAAAGGATCATCATATGCTTTGTTTACTCTCATGATCATAAGCCTTCATTTGTTTATCCCTCATTGGAAGAATATCTATCATCTTCTCATGTTATACATATTGATCTTATTCCTCCACCTGAACCTTATGATGAAAATGATGTACATATACCCATTTGTCCTGAACATGAGCAATCATGTCAACTTGTAGCCAACAAAGCTTATTTATCTTTTGAGATCCTTGTTGAACCTAATATTCAACCTACTAAAGTTTAGTCGATAATAAGAAGAGAAAATTTTAGACCTTTGAAGCTGCCCCTTATCCTCCATGATTACCCTCATAATTTTTTAGATTACCTTCCTATGTTCACTGGAGGAAACCATGTTGCAACTGAGAAGCACATGGAAATTTTCGTTAATTTCATTGATAATTTTTAAATTATGCATGAGGATATAGTTATGAGGTTATTTTGCAAATCCTTATTTGGAGATGATGCATTATGGTTAAGAAATTTGGAAGCTTGTTCCATTGGTTCATGGGATGATTTTCATTATGCATTTTTGAGATATTGGGGTGAAATTAAATCTTTTGATCAGTACTTGATTGAATTAATTGCTTTAAATAGGGAGGAGGATGAATTTCTTACCATATTCAACAAGAGATTTCACAATTTTTATTATAGTATGCTTATGGATATCCGGCCTTTTGAAACTGTTGTCATGCTATATTACATAAAATCTCAACACCTTGATCTTGTTTTTTATCTCAGAGAAAGGAGATCCTCGTCACTCGAATATTTATTTATTGATGCTAGAGAAATTGAGGAAAATTTCCGGGCATGTGACAGACTTCGAGATTAGGTTTGTGATGAACATTTTCTCCCAAATGAGTAGGAAGATAATTATGAATAGAAATCAGATTTGGATGTAGATGAGCAGGAGAAGAGTATGAACAGCAAGGATCAGATCTGAGTTTTCATTATTTCCAAAATATTGATATAACATCTACATATTTCATTTCTTCTCCATATTTCATAACTAGCCAATCAGTTTTTTCTATTGACGGGGATATGGATTATACTTATGTTCATAATGAGTTTGATAGTTTCGCACAATATGATTGTTTATATGATTCTATACCTCCAGTTGATTATAGTGGGAACTTTTTGACTCCTATTATGAAATTGGATCATGATTATTTTGTTGAGAAGTGTTAAGAACTGAATACAAAAACACCACAATAGATATAGAAGAACAATATGCAAAATCTCTTGTATTACTATCAAACCCTTAGGGTAGGGATACACCATACAATGGATCCTATTATGGAATGGATCCTCTCATGTTCACTTGCCTCTTCGAGGGGACATCCTCCTATTGAGCTACTGCTCCAAATATAATACTTCACTTCATATCCCATTACATTGCTTGAACCCCTTTATATAGTGCTACCATCACCTAAGAACATTCTGAAGGAGGAATCTTCTAGAAGTAGAACCTTCTAAGAAGTCCTCTTACATTTATTATATCTAACTACCCATTTATTATATCTAACTACCATAGTGGGCCTTATTTAATAATATAGTGGACCTATTCCACATTACATTGAATGGCCTCCACTATTGTCACTATGGGCCATATGCCCCCACCCCCCCCACTACCTCTCTAGCTACCTAACATTTCATCCCCCTTATGAAACCATTGTCCTCAATGCTTGTTGTACAACCATATACCAGGGTACCATGGATAAGTGTGGACCATAGTGCTGAAGTAGACTAGAGAACCAGGGTCCCATTGAGAAATGGAAGCCACCATGTTGAAGTAGTCCAACTACCATTGTAAACCACGGTCTCATGTCCAATTTCTCATGTGAACTCCACACGGAAGATATTGGCACCCAATAACCAACTGAAAATAATGCTCCCAATACTGACACCTATCATGTGGATCCAAATAAGAATATCCATCCACATAGTGGGAGAGGATCAACGCTGAATCGGGAAGGAACAATACCATTGTAGAATATGCAGGCTGGACACTGGTAATCATAAGTGGCTCCCTATGTGTGACATTGATGTTCTCTACATAAGGTGGAGTAGAGTCATCAAATAAAATATGGAAGTGATTGTCATCCCAGAAATGACAACTATCCATATACCAATCATCACAATCGAAATATCTCACAAATGTTATCCAATGAATCTTGAATACTATGAAAACTATCCTTGAGTCCATCTGCAATGTCATGCAATCTATCATGCAATGTGCCACACAATGTGTCATACAATTGGGTTTCGAATGCTTCAATCATATGTAGAATTTCTTTGAGGGTTTGAGAGGAAATAGTCATTGGAAACACCACATAAAATATACCAAAATAAATATTTAAAATAAGTTATCCAATGGAATGGATCAGATAACAATCTTATCACCCTATTAAAAGTTATGAACTTTGCAGTCCTATCGTCGTCACAAAAAACCCCAAAAAATAGTTGATTTTAAATCAATGATATCTTCACTTCCAGAGCTCTGATTTGGACATTTTGTTTTTTTTAAATTGGGTAAATTTGTGAGAGGAACTCAGATATGCAATTTGTTTTGAAAATTTCAGCCTCAGATTCTACAGAAATGAGAAAACTCATGCGGTAGTCTGCGAAAAAAAGAAAAAAAAAAACCTAAAAATTGCAGATTTTAATATGCAGATAACTTGACTTCCCAGACTCTGTTTCAGACGATTTTTTTCAACTTGGGTGTTTTTATGAGAGGAACTCAAATCTACAACCAATTTTTGAAAAAAATTCACCAAAACCTTTATAAATCATCCGAAATGTCCTGGCCCTCTTTTTTTCCAAGAAAATAAATCTGCAAAAAAATAAAAATATGTGCCCCACACTTCATCCAAGGAAAGTGATCTGATACCAATTGTTAAGAACCAAAGAACTGAATACAAAAACACCACAATAGATATAGAAGAACAATATGTAAATTCTTGTTTATTAATATCAAACCCTTAGGGTAGGGCAACACCATACAATGGATCCTATTATGGAACGTATCCTATCATGTTCACTTGCCTCTTTGAGGGGGCATCCTCCTATTGAGCTACCGCTCCAAATATAATACTTCACTCCATATCTCATTACATTGATTGAACCCCTTTATATAGTGCTACCATCACCTAAGAACATTCTAGAGGAGGAATCTTCTAGAAGTAGAACCTTCTAATAAGTCCTCTTACATTTATTATATCTAACTACCATAGTGGGACTTATTTAATAATATAGTGGACCTAGTCCACCTTATATTGAATGGCCTCCATTATTATCACTATGGTCCCTCTGCACCCCACCCCCCCGACCAACTACCTCTCTAACTACCTTTTCTAGAGGCAGAGGGGAAGTAAAGTCATGAGCATTTTAAATTCAATAGTTTTTCAGGGTTTTTCCAGAAAAACCGCGATTTTCTGCAGTAAGTTATTTCTACACCCTAGTTTTTGTTGAAGATTTATTCCAATCATGATATTTTTTACTGGAAGAGATGATGGCCCTAGTATTGAATAATTTATACAATCTCATAAGTCATTATGGAAAGGGCAATGGAAATCTTTTGTAGACTGAGGTTTCAAAGGTGATGCTCTCATATGGTGGAAATCATTTCACCATTGTAAGTGGATGTCACTTTCTGAGGAAGCACTTGAAAAATTACTTTTAGACAAGTGGTCGCATACAAAGAGTAAGGATAAAGACATCACCAAGAGTTTATTTTCATGTGGAAAATCTATATTACAAGTTCATGGTTGTATTCATAAAGAAAATGCCATTGTTTCTATTAACCCTAGTTGCAAACAAAATTTTATCAATATTCAGTTGGTTAATAGATTGCAAGTTTTGGAAAATAATATTCAAAGCACACATGTTGTAGGTGAAAATGTTAAACTTTTTAAAGATTTGAAGCTCAGTATGGATAAATATGTGTTGCATTAATATTTTAAGGCGGTAGATATGGGTGATGAAGACATTGTTTTGGAGTATCCTTGGATAGAATCAGTGGGTATCGTTAATATTAATGTGCAAAAGAAGTTTTTAAAGCTTTGGTACACAGTGGTTGCTCTGAAACATCTTATTGTCCATACTACAAATCAGCCAAGTTGCTTTGATTATGATCTTCAATATTATATGTGTTCAAGCTTTGAACAACAATTTTCATTAAAGGATCAAAGAATTTGTTTTCTTCTTGATTGTCATGAAGTATATATTGATGAAGATTCGTTGATGAGGGAACGAGGTCATTATGTCTAATTATTTCAACCTGGAATTGATATGTCTAATTATTTCAACCTGGAATTGATCCTTTTAACTTTGTTGTGAATACTTTTTCCCGGGTTTATCATGTGGTTTATTATACCCAGAATTTAGGGCCTGATTCTTAGGTTTTTCTATTGCAGGTGAATTATTTTCAAATATATTTGGTTGCTACAGATTCTACCAGAAGTTGCAGGGGTGTCATGATCAAATGGCCCGAGCATTTACAAAGTATTTTTGTTGATGTGTGAATAAATTTATGTGATTGTCCTATATGGCTCATGTTCATGGTTGTTCAACACTTTTGAAAATTATCAAGACTTCAGCACTCTGTTCATGAATGAGTTTTGTTCAAATTTTGTAGTCGGGTTTATTTATTTAAAAAAAAATCAGGGATAGTGATTTTGGTAGCGTTTTTCAATATTTTAAAACAGAAACGCTACCAAAATGCTTGTAATTTTAGAAGGAAAAAAAAACATATTATGCAAATTTCAGAGGTGGCAGTTGATCTGGTGATTCTTGAAGCTTCTCCAGGGCAGGATTATTTTCCTTAACACCTATTAACATCATCTGAAGGATGGGATTCATGAGAAAGTGCCAACAAATATTTGGTCAAAGTAATCCCATAAATATTGGATCTCCAACAAATTACTATATTTTTGCCTCAAAATCTTTCCAATTGCTTTTTTTGAGGGGATTCAAAGATGCTCTCGACCTGATCATAATGAATTAATATTGATCCATTTATTTTGGATCTGAAAACTACCTTGTATATATATATATATATATATTGTATAAATGAAATGTAATGAGGGCATGGGAGAGAGTCTCATGAGAGACTTGTAAGATTGAGGTTCAAGCTATGAGATTTATGTGTATGTACAAGACTGAGTCGGGCCTGAAGTTTGACTGTTGTTATTATCATAGTTTCGGAATCAAGTAATGGACCTTTGTTTCTCTTGTATGTTGTTTTTCATCTTATGAATGCAAGTAAATTGGTATCATATCAGTTTCATTTAAAGACTGTAACTATTGTGTGGTTATCGTTGTTTCTGCATGGGCTTATGGTCTAATGGATATTGAGTTCATATGTGTTCAAATTGCTAGTTTGAAATCATTTCATCTTAGTAATTTTTCTTTTGTTTTAAGTTCCAATATGAGGGAAAAATGCAAGCATTTTGTCACTTGAAGTTTTCATACTCTATCTTCCCAATCTGAAACTTACTTGTTGGGTTCACAACTATGTATTCAACATCTGATCCAAATATACAACATATCAAATGCTAACCTTTCCTTTTATCTGATTGATTTAACTCATTACTTAGATTCCTTTTCCCCGTCTCCATCCAAGCAAAAACATACCCAACTATTGAATGCCTTGGCATTGATCTCGTCAGTAATCAAGGAGGTTATCTCAAGGACTAACAACTACCACTTAATTCTAAATTGCATATAATCAGACAGAAACAAGGGGGATTTCATCGTGGTTAGTCATGGCTTGATATCCTCCCCATTGAAAATGTTCTTGCTCTTGGTTAGCCATATACTACAACATAGATATTTTGGAAGAGCTTAACAAACATGCTTGAATATTACCTTCTACTTGAATGTTCTTATGTATTTCTTCCATCGTTGATTGAAATATTCATTGCAAGATTGTGACCAGTCAAATTGATGTATAAAATTTCCAAGGATGAGGATCTAGACTCCTTTTTCAATTTGAGAATCAACAAACAAATATTGGATGGACCATTTGTTGTTTAGGAACAAAACATAGCGAGAGGGCCCAAAATTTCCCATCTTTTTCAAATTCTCAAAAGTTAAAACCTTCTTATGAACCAAGAGACAGTAGAATATGTTAATTTTTGGTGGTCCGCTACTATTCCAAAAGGATTTCCAAATGTGCGAGTGAGGAAAGGAATGGGCACTTTTAGATAATATTTTAAAACATTTTTTACTATGTAAAGGAAGTGTCCCCATCGTACAAATCGTTGACAAGGAGGTCCTGCGGGGAACAACCCTAAAGAGAGGATACTAAAGAGTCTAGAGATGGAAGCAAGTGCATTGGCGGAGACATATTTTTCCAACGATCCCAGAGGCCTGAGCTATTCCACATTAAGATATAAAAAAGAGAGATGATTCCTTGCACGCCCATCCATATCTTCAAAGGAGCCAAATTCATATGTTGTGATAGAGATTCTTTGTCTAAGATTTTATCATTCTATTTTTTTATTTTGCGGTCATTCCCAGGGATCTAATTCAATCTTTAACAGATGAGAGGCTTAGCTGCAATCATAAGTTTGAATATTGGTAAACCTATTGTAGACCATGGTTGATCATCAAGACATATTTTCCTTGTCCCTGAGAAATGGTTTTTATGAATGGCTTGTTTTCACCATGCAGATTTTCCAGTTACTAACCACCATATTAACTTAGCCCCCATTGCAATATTCATGCGTTATAGTTCTCTTATTCCTAAACCTCCCTTTTCCTTAGGACTAATGACTCGATTCCAGTTTACAAGGTGGAATTTCTTTTGGTTAGATTTCCCTCCTTGCCATAAAAACCTCCTTATCTTCATTACACATTGTTTGACAGTGATTTTGGGTGCCAAAAGAGCAGAGCATTGATAGAGGGGAAGGGAAATTAGGGAAACTTTAATAAGAATTACCCTTTCTACTGGATTTAACCACTATGTTCCCCATTGCATGAATTTAGCATTTATTTTCTCTTGCATTTGTTGCCAATCCTGAAATGAATATATTTTTAGATATAAAGGGATACCAAGATATCTAAAGAAGTCTGATTATCAGCAAGAGGGAAACTGGAAACTTTTTCCATGGCTTTCATTTTCTGTGACCAAGTGTTCCGTCCAATGCTTCAACATTTCCTACAATTGACATCCCCCTAGAAGCATACAAAAAGGAGTCAAAAACTCTTTTGAATCTTGATGTTATGATAATTGAGGAACCTACCAACAACAAAGTATCAACTGCAAATTGAGAATGATTCAGATTTTTCACCCTTCTAGCAATATTCGGACTTGGCAAATTCCCTGTAATCCTTTCATTCTCTAACTTCTTGCTTAAAATTCCAGTCGTGATGACAAAGAGAAGAGGGGATAACGGACATCCCTGAAGAAGCCCCCTGTTGATTTGGAATAAATATGTTGGTATTCCATTTACTAATAGAGTGATCCAAGGGATGCTAATGCAAGTTGCAACCCATTTAATAAATTGATTGCTAAACCCAAATCTATTCAATACCTAAAAAAGAAAACCATATCTAACGCGATCAAAAGCATTAGCCATGTCTAATTTAATTATCATACCCTTACCTTTATATTGGACACTAGAATGTATTCCCTCCTGAACAAGAACAATATTATGTGTTATTTTTCGGTCATGTGCAGAGCCTCCTTAATTGAGAGAGATGATTTTGGAAAGGATTTTCTTAAGCCGAGAAGCAATCATTTTGGTGAGAATTTTGTAAGAAGAATTGCAAATAGGCCTAAATATTTAGAAAGAAGTGGGATTGTCTTCTTTGGAAATAAAGGTTATAAATGATGAGTAAGTTGATCCAGATTTATGAGCAGAACGAAATAAAAACATAGATCTATAATATTAACAAAGAGATGCAATGACTAATAACAGAGATACAGTAAAACTTGACTTCTATTTAATAAGAAATATGTTGAAACTGTAAAAAAACAGAGTGAAACAATCTTGCTAGAATGGTGGAAGATTGTCTCTGAGAAGAGATGTGAGGGCTACATTCATTCACAAGAAGATGAGTACAATGAGGCTCCCAAAGGTCTTTTTACATCAAACATGAATTCCAAGACCCTAGACATCCAAAAACCTAACCCTAGGAGATGAAGCACCAAAATTCATGTGAGCCTCGTTGGGGTAAGTTGGTACATCAACTTCCTGGGGTCGTAACTTTTGCATACGATATTTGTTTTAGGTGCACAATAACCCGTCGGAAATGTCTATCTGAGGACTACACATTATGTCATCACACTCTAACTCTGAGTATAGTGTGACTGTGGCGGGCCCAAAAAATGTTGCTTAGGGCCTCAAAACAGCCCTGGAAGTTTGGGACCCAAACAGCTAGAAAAACAACTACCAAGATAAAACCTATATGTGAGCCAACTGGAAGAGGTGGGTTGACACCTGTATCCACCTGGATTAATCCTCCCTCCTTATGAAGAAATGGTCTTCATTGCGTTGAGTTCCCCCATCAAATGAGGAAACTTATGCTGAATTTCACCCTGGGTAAGCCATTTTCCTTGGTGCAGGAGCTGCCCCGCTTTGACAACCTGATAAAGTTGAATCTTTTGTTGGCAAGTGCCCTTGACCTATGTGTCCACAATCTGATCAATGGATTCTTTTTCCATGTAGTCAGGGTTGAGCTATGTCAGTGTCAACTGTTCTACTATATCTGAGGTGTCAAATAAGGGTGGAAAGACATTAAACATTGGGTGCAATCTAAGGAAGGGAGGAATGTTGAGATCAAAATCATTGTCACCCACAACCTTGGTGATGTTGTAAGGTCCATAGCAGAGTGGATGAAGCTTCTAATGGGGTCTTGTAAGGCTTTCTTTCTACAAGTGAAACCAAACTTTATCTCCCACCTGAAACTTGTGTGGCACTCAATGTTGATCATGGCATTGCTTGTACTTGGCATTGAAATTTTGAAAAATATCCTGAACCTATTAGTGGATGTGCTCGATTTTTTCAATGAACTAGGTGGATTTTTCGACTTCGGTTTGCACATGGGATGATTATTCTTGTGTCAATGCAAGGGGTAGTGCAACATCCATGGGACCCAATGGTTGAAATATCAACCCCACCTGAAAGGGGTCGTGGTCGATTTAGCTATGTATGGACTTGTTGTAATTGTGTTGAACATAGGGAAGACTCGCATCCCATGTGAACAAATGCTTGGAATTGTACATGCGAAAAATATGCACGATCATCCTGTTGATGACCTCGGTTTGGCCATCTATTTGGGGGTGGAAGTTCATGGATTTGGTGATCTTTATGTCCAGTTGTGACCAAAGGCTCGACTAGAATGTGTTAAGGAACTGGCTATCCCGATCAGAGACGATGGTTTGTGGTATCCCAAAATGTATGCACACTCGTTTGAAGAAGATCTTGGTAGTGGCCTTTGTTGTGATGCTCTTCTTACAGGCAACCAGAACCGTCATCTTGGAAAATCGATCAACAACCATGAAAACACAGTAATTTCCCTGCTTGGTTGAACGAAGGCCTGACATGTAGTCCATCGAGATGGATTCCTAGGGCATGTCAAGAGTAGGTAGATGGGTGTACATGCCTTATTTCTTAATGGTTGATTTGGAAATGGTGCAGGTCGTGCAGGGCCTGTTATCCCCTATCCCAGGGATAACTAAGGAGATCATGTCTCGAAGCCCACAAGTCCTAGACATGGAGTGTTGAGAGTCAGATGACTTGAGCATGGCCCTGGAGGGCCCATATTTTCTTCAGTACAAACCATCTATCAGCAGTAGCAGCGTCTATCCCACCAGCCTAATCCTGAAGTAGCAGTAAGTCTTTCTCCATGAGGTAATGAGTATAGGTATCATGCTATGTGTCTGATTTTTGAAGCACTTGAATATGTTGCACTAAAGTCTCCTTCATTTCATAACGTTTTCTTAAAAATTATGCTCTTTAAATTGTTCATACCTGGGAGGGTTACATAATGCCCTAGTAAGTTGATTCCCCTTTAGGATGAGTTTCCACTGGGGGTGTATGAGAAAGTTCATCGTCAATTCCCTCCATACTTACCACTTTCCAATATTATCCCTCTCATATTTCCCCACCTTGGTTCGGCCATTGGGTTTTCCATGCTAGGAAGGGTTGTACCTTACCTTGTGGGAAGAAGGGGATAAATTCCTAGGGGGTAAAAGTAGTTGGTAAGAGTTAAAATCCAAAATGAAGCCTTTGAGATGCTTCTCCCAGGGATTCTTGAGAAATCAATAAAAGGCTTCTCAGTAAGAAAAGAGGATCCATAAGATAAATCAAAACTCAAGGCACTAGTTGGTGGATAGAGGTCTCATCATGAGTCGGCCTATTAGGTCCATGGGCATGTAGCGGTATGACACTACCATCTATCTAGTCACCAAACCAGGGTAGTGCATCTTGGTGTCATAGCCAATATAAAGGGGGTATCATAATGAGCCAACCTTTTCATTTTCGTGAAATGCTTGTGGGTAACGTTGTCACCTATGGTCACCACGCTAGGACAATGTCCCCCATCTTTTCCCTTGAAAATAAAAAAGACCAAAAGAAATAACACTAAGAATAAAAGGCATTGAATGGGCTAGGAAACAATGGCATTCATTATAAGGTGCAGCTCTCCCTCTACAAAGGCACCCATAGGCAAGACCTACATTTCCTTGTTATCATTGCACCCTCTACCCAAAATTTTACCCTACGCAACTTCGCATACACTTACATGACCTAGATTGGTTCTCACTTGGGAAACATCCCAAACTTAAGGAGGATTATCCCAATAGGACATCATGAGACCTTCTCCAAACATGAATTGTTAAAATGTATAACGTCTTTGAGCATTTGTCTAGGTGAAGTGGGGTTTGATGCACATGTTTAGGTAATTTGATTATTATATGTGATTGACATTGCTATGTGTTAATGTTTATGCCATTATTATAGTTCTTTGCATTTCATTAGATAAGAGCATAATAAGAACAAGATCACTGAGAAATACACATTC
>SNQJ01S0260372.1:10184-22481 GCA_010110895.2 Picea sitchensis | reverse complement strand
TACCATAACATGATGAGTCCTCATTCATGTATGCCAAATCCTCCAAAAAACATGTGCCAATCAAGCTGCTAGTAGGTTCCTGTACCAATCATGCATCAACTATAGAACAAGCTATGACTCATCAATGATGTACAACATGATCACATCATCAATTCACCAATTACATGTCCCAAAAAATATGCTCCAAGATCTTCAACAAATATGCTTCTAATAATACATCTATGAAACTGAAATATGTACTAGCCATGTACCCCAACAGATGAGCCTCAATTCTCCATTCGCTACGACAAATACTAAGCATCCAACAATACATGTACTAGTAGTGTGCTTCAATAGATCAATGTCATATCTAGCTAGCATCATCAAGATATATCACATAACCAATGTGCCATAAATTCACTGTTATAACCAACATTGTTCTTCAAAAGAAAATGCCTCAATCCATACTCATGGGTTAGTGCCATGCATCCAAGATGGCCTTTCATTATTTTTTATCATCACTTTACATAATCTGATATAGAATCATGAAAACCTGCATCAAACAGTGTCAGAACCTACAACAAACAATGCCAAACCCTACAACACAGATTTATACCATCACATCAAGTTGCAACCCATGTGCTTAGCCCTTTTCCCTAGGCTTTACCACATATACATGGCCTGATGCATAGACAACTTGCGTATGTATGCAACCTAGTCAAGGTTAGCCTCTGTATGTACCTAACTGATACCACTATCACCCTCGTATGCTTCAGTAGATGACACAATTGATCTTCCTTTAAGGCTTCCATTCTACTCTGGTTTCTCGGTCTTCTTCACCCACTTCCGAAGGTGTCCCTGCTTCTCAGAACTTGATCGCTAAGCTTCCATATTTTCAAATATTTCTCCCTTCCTTACTTCATTCCTTCTTCTAGTCATGCTATGTGAAGTCCTCATCATGAACTTTCTTCTTGTGTTCCATCAATCCTGGGATTTGTGGCCAAATCCACTACAGTTGTAGCATTTCATGTTGTGATAGTGAACAACAACATGTCCTACTTGATCACATCTCCAACACCTTATGGTGTTATGAAATCTTCCATTATCTCTCCTTGCATAAGATCTACATTCCAAAGCTTTGTGACCATATTCATTACATGAATAACATTAACCATGAAAAGCACTTTCATACCTTTGCTTTGGTGTCCATTTTCTTTGAGGTGTAAAGATGGCTTCTTGAATTATTTCTTGCTTTGTTCTTTTGAAACTTTCCTTGCCTTGTGTGGTAACATTGTCTTCATCCTTTGAGGGACTTACCTCATGCTTCTTTTAGGTGCTTGCTTCAGCATGTGTAGCTTATTTCTTGTATCCAAGACCTGATTTATCATTTGGTGATCTTTGACTTTCCAAGATCTCATTCAAGATTTGTGAGCTATTCAAGAATTTGTTTGACTTCTCTACTTTCTTTCTAAGATCAACAACTTCAGTTTCTAACTTATGACATGACTCTTCCTTTTCATTTATTGTATTCTTCAATAGTTCCTCTACCCTTTTGGCTTCTTCAATTTGGGTCTTAAGAAGGACAATAGTTTAAAGACTTTTGCTAATCTCATCATCTACCTTCTTATCTTATTTTTAATTTTTTAGTCTTCTAATCTCTTCTTCCTTTTCTTCTAATTGAGTCTTATTACTCTCTTCTTGTTCTTTGAGCATTTCCTTTAACTTCAAGAAGTGCCTTTGAATCTTCTTAAGAAACTTCTTAGTGTTATCTAAAAGATAGCTATAGTCTATATAATAATGGTCATTTATCTATTCATATAAACCATTTTCAACCTTCTTTTGAAGTTTTAATAGATTTTCTTCTATTCTTTCCATGGGATAACTACCATCAAACTCTACACAAACTATCTCTAGATTTTCTTCTTCAGTTGTAGAGAAAAATTCAACATCATCACATTTTGAGTCATTGCAATCAAGGGTCTTTGAGGATTCTTTACCTTCATTTGACATATCTTCAAGGTGTTCCTTTTTTTCAACATCATCACATGATTATTTGCCTTCATTTGAAATGTCTTCAAGATCTTCCTTTGTGCTATAATCACTTGATTCTTTGTCTTCATTTGAAATGTTTTCAAGATCACATTTTGAAATAATGCAATCAAGATTTTTTGGATATTATTTACCTTTAATGATCTTGATGGAGTGGTCTTCAATATCTTCCTTCTCCTTCTTGCTTTGATATCTCTCCTCTATCTTTAGACATAGATCCTTGGCGGAAGTGCATTGTCCCATGCTCTCTTTGATAGGGATTGAGAGTCCACTAAGAATGGTCTTGAGAGCCAATGCATCATTCTTATTTCCTTCCCTTTGAGCTGCAAACTTTGATTTGTTCTTCAATGAAACTGATCCACCAATGGTTGCCTTCCAAATACCTATTCCCATTTCATTCAAATGCACTCTCATCTCTATTCTCCAAGTAGAATAGTTTTCCTCATCAAGGATTGGAACTTCATCATCCATTTGTGTGTCCATGGATCTCCTCCAAGATTGTTAAGGCTTATGGTGAAGTTTGACTCTGATACCAATTGTTGGACACACCAACTACACTGAGAGGGGGGGTGAACAATGTAGGGCTCTTTTTCCAAAAACTTCCCTCTTACACAAAACTCATTAGTTTGCAATCATTAAATCATTACTCATTGATGTCATTTATAACTAGTTAACTGTGAACATATATCAGCAATATATCATCAACACATCATCGCCACAAGGAACACAAAGAACACAAGATGTATGTACAATTTTCTTTTTATTACGGACTACAATCCTTGGGGTTTTTCAGCAACAACTGAATAGAGTACAACTCTACAAGAGCATTAGCTCTATAATGAAAGACTCAATTTACACCCTCAACACCAACTAAGATGAGGCAACAATCCTCAACAGATATCAATATGTCATAGGTACACGACCTGTCAATAGTGAAGCCCACGTATGTACGCCCCTGGATCACTACATCCCACGTATGTACGCAGTCAGTATATATTACAGCCTGCGTATCACATTTGAGCAACTAGGGTTTTATTTTTATCACACACTCAGATATTTCGTAACCTTCAGTCACATTCTCTTCTATCATTCACTGTTCAGTCTAACCCATAGACAGTCACAACACATCCAATCTCTCCAACAACTTACTCATTCTTCTCAACCATACAATATGAATCCTACTCAATCATGTATAAGAAATCAACATATTATGGAAATCATATCAATACTGAATCATAAGAGTGTTTCTCACTCTATCAACCAACACAAACCCCATCACAACAGCCATACCAGGAATGCCTTAAGCATTCACCATATAATAAGCAATAGTATCCATCAAGACAACAATACAACCATACCAGAGTTTCTATGGAAGATTTGAGCCCATAGACTGTAGATCTGGAACATGCTTTAGTCTTCAAGATTCTGACATCAGCTCACATACCAATCTCCATCACTTCATCCATTGTACGCACCTTGTCTTCATACATCCCACGTATGTACGCGTCCTGGCCCAGTACAGCCCGCGTATACCTCAGAAACTAGGGTTTTTTAACTTCTGAGACTTTTGACGTCGTGATCTCAGACTTGCTAAAACTTTGATGTGTCCATGAGATCCTCCAAATCCTCTCTCTCTCAAACTATATCGTCAATACATGCTCAAGAGATGCATACAAAAGATGCATTTCACAAGAGACCCTTTCCTCTTATTTGTACTCTTCATCTTCTAGGTCACTTAAACCATTTCTAGGTCACTTAACCTATTTTCCTTATTTTAGGTTTAACCACTTTACATAAATAGAAAGTTCTCCATTAATTTATCATTTAAATAATCTTCTTTGACTTTGTCACTTCACTTTATTATTTAAATAATCCTCCTTGACTTTGTCACTTCATTTTATCATTTAAATAATAATTTCTTATTTGCAAGCTCTTTGACTTCTTTGACCTTTTGGGGCTTCAAGCCAACATATGAGGGGCCTCCAACTTCGTAAGGCCATAACTCTCAAACCATGAGGAGTTATGTGACATTCCACATACCACTGAAAATAGCATGGCAAACACTATCCATCTATGATAGTTTCATTGACAAATTCATTGATCTTCATCTCATTATTCCATAATTAAGCATGGGTTCTCCAACCATACTTCAAGGATAACTCAACCGTAAAGCGTCTTCCCATGAGGGCTTTCACCATAAGGGGGCCACTTTGGAGTTCATCCATTTTTACTCCTTATCAACCATGATAATTCAATAATGAGTCATCTTTACATCAATCAAACTATGCATCATATATCAAGGAAACCATATCAATCCATCTTCATCATGTATCAATGACAACTCATTGATCCATATTCATCTATGCATCATATCAAAGACAACTCATTGATCCATCTTCATCTATCCATTCTTATCAATGAAAATACGTATTACATCAAGACATGTTCATCAATCATCAATCAATCACTTTACATCAATCAATCAATCAATCACTTGACATCAATCAATCAAACCATTGGCATCAATGACAACATGATCCAACATAACCCATTTATTAGCGACACAAAACCTCCTTTCTGCTACTAGAAGTGTCATTAGTGAATGGTAGAGGCTTACCAAACATGGGTGCCCTAGTTAAACCTTTGTGCCATTCAGTGCCCATGCAAAGATTTTTTCCATAAGACCGGGAGTCCCTTATAGTTGCATATGACTTTGTGTTTGAACCTCATATTCTCACTCATAAGATTTCTGACCTATACCTATGGGACTTCCACTGAGTCTTAGTTAAGCTCTTTTCTGACTCTATTAAAAAGAGAAAAGATTGTCGAGTGAACTTGACCCTTTCACAGGCGTTAATTGGATTTGAAAGGATGTCTATTTGGTGTAAGTTTAACCCTTTTTTGGGCCAAGTAGACTGAATTCAAAAAAAGAATACTCTAGTCACTAGTGGCTAGAAGAGTTCTCATGGGTATTGTTTTATACTTTTTCGTGCCTAGGGGACTAAAGTTTTGAAGAAGGACCTTCATTGGCGTTAAGCTATAATTACACTTCATTACCCTGCTTGCAGTATTGAGCCTATTTTTGCTTCTCGCTTTCTCTCTATAAGCCTACTACCTCAGCAGTTTGCATCATCAGCTAAGCAGAGCCTTGTTTATATCCTTTGCAGCTTAACACCCTGTACCCCAAGAGGAAAAATCCCCCCTAGTGTCCATATCCTACATGCACCTCATTGCATTGAGCATAGGTATGTTCCACTATTGGAACCAACTTCTTACTCGCGACACTTGTTTCCTCTCTTGTATCATAACATTCATTTGTCTCTGAAAAAACAAAAAAGATGGGTAGGAAAATAATATTATCTCATATTGGTAGCAGTCGTGTCGCCTTTGAACATAGCACAAACTTTTGATTCCATTTTTCATCCAAAGCTTGGGTTTAGCATGACCTTAGGAAGTTGAGCTCGTTACTTAGAGTTTAATCCTTCGATTGGATACTCTTCCAGTGCCTATGGAGAGTTTGATTTTTGCCTCCTGCATCATAAAGTTTCATTGTCAAGTCTATGCTTCCAAAGTCCTCCATATGTCTCATGCTCTTTTTCAAAGGATGTCTATAACCTTGTGTCGGCCATTTCTCAGAACTCTTGAATTTTCATGTCAGACATACCCTCAGTGTGTCTCATAGTTACATGAAGTTATAGTCTTACCGTGCACCTTGGTCCTACTTTCATTATGGGTAGGTAACCTTCAACCCATAAATCGACATCTCCTCATTGGTTGTTGACTGGGGGGTTTCCATTGTGCTCGACGAAAAGAAATATATTCACACATTGGGATTTGTGCAGTGTCTTGGATGCCATTATCCTTATTGTTGGTTTCCTCTCCTTTGTCGATAGTTTTCCTTATTGATTGTTATTCATAGGGTCTCTTTCATGCACTACTTGCATCTGGTGCATGTGAGACATGCACATGGTCGTTGGTTCATGAACATCATCTTCATATGAGTTCCTCCAAATATTCAAGCTATTGCTTTATCCCTCGTGTTGAACGATGAGAGATGCCTTAATTATCTCTTTCAGGGGGTCTCCTTCCATCGACTTCAACTCATCTATTCTAGAAATGAGGCCTAGATACCTATGAGTATGTATAAGCTTGCAGTCATCAGTGGCAAGTTCTCTCACCATCGACAGTTGGGAATACATCAATGTCTCTTAATCAATGAATTCTTCAAGTGTTCGACCTCAACACCTTTATTCACATTTGTAATAATGTACTCGGTGCCTTGATACCTACTTTCACTATCGGCAGGTTGTCTCATATTTGTTAACAGTATACCTTAATGGTCGGTAATCAAATGAAGTCTCATTGTGTTTGACTTCATCTCCTTTATTCACATGATGTAGACTTTCACCTTTGGTGGATTGAGTAGAAAACTTGAAGACATAAGTTTATAGTCGCAGCTTTCCTGAGCTATTGCTATCATTCATTGGACCAATACCTATATGACTTCAATGATCATGGGAGATCAAATTGTACTCCAATGTATACAGATATCTTTAGATTGATTTTGAGACTGGTTTTCACTGGGCCTTTTTTGTGACTATGACAGCCTTTGGCATATATCTACTTTGTATTTCCTATTCAGGGCCATGAATAGTTGTTTGGTATATTTCCACATGGATCTACAGTGTAATTCAAATTGCTATCCATGTGTACAAATTCATTATGGATTGTAATATTTGTATGAGCATCTAGTTCATCCAGTTGGGTCTCCATTACTCCACTTATGGGAATTATGATGTATTTTGGCCATCACAGATACTCCTCTAACCTCACACATTAGGAGGCATATGTTATGGAAAGATTTGCCTCACCCAATGAAACTTTCTCAGAAGGCCTTTTCCATTTCCCTATGCAGACTTGAAGTCCCTTTTTGCAATTCCCATAGCTAAAAATAATATTTTTCCACATATACACACCCTAACAGCTACACAACATGTGAATATATGTAGGTTGCACCATTACAACCTGTGTACATCGAGTTTTGTGACCAAAATTAAAAAACGGTGTCGGGTTTCCATGTCACGTCATGAGATCCATGATCCTTGACCTTCCATATACTCGAAACATTCTGACTCAGCCCTTCAGTTCCATTTGAAGGATATAAATGGGCTATATCCAAGTTGTGGAAAGAGGAGAAGAATTCAACTTTTAAGAGCAAAGTTACTCTAGAGAAATTATTCACTTCATATTGAGTTTGCATCCCTTTGTCCTTTAAAGTCTGAACACATTTCTCAGCCCCCGAGATCTTCCCTCTTTGATGGAGAACCTCATTGTATGTCTTATATGAGATTGGCTTTGGTGGAGGATTGAAGTGATGGAGTGTAAAAACCCCTCTGTTACGTCATAACCAATTGATATCAGTAAGAGATATTTATTATTTTTATTTTTCCTTAATACATTAAGAAAACATCATTAGAACAAGTTAGACATGATATCAACATACTTCATTCATACGCAGTCTAATTCGTTCATCTCATTGCACAACTAGATTTAGATGCAATGTCAATGTATTAATGATCTTCCAAATCCCATAATTATCACATACAACAAGAGTGAAACATCACGATTATTCAAGATCATCCAGAACCAGTTTCATCAAAAAACATCATTTCTTCTAATCGAATAAATAATCATACAAGGCAATCAAGAATATCTACCCATCCAATCTACCTGCAAGGTTAGGACCTCCAAGACACATAATCAATGCTCAAGACCAGGATTCATCTAATTGATTTTGACCACTTAACGTCTCAGGACTAGCGAATGTTATGAGGAACAAGTATCTAATTCCCATATTTTTAGCCCAAACCAAACATCAATTATATTTACCAGCACACTTAGCTATATTTTCTTCAACATAGAAAAATCTGGTAACAATGTCGCTTCTTCATAGCACCAATGCCTACTATTTCGATAATTCATAATCTAACTCGTTTAAGGATTAGAAAGTAATTCAATAAAATCAAGGCATAACTTAACAGTAAATAGAGGCCGTCAACAGACAATCTATCAATTATGATAGTTTCAATATTACTCATGTTTACCTGGAGTAACTGTGACCACCCTACAACATACAACCAAGTAGTTAGACTATTGATATATATCACAATTTGATGAGGAAATGAACAATAGAGAAAATCTCTTAGCACAATGTAGAAATCATAAACTTACTCTGTACTTTTGTGAACCAATGGATGTTGTGAAGAAATAAACCTGCATCTGAGTGAAAGTATGTTCTAAGATTGAGTTAATAAGTTTCTGTAAGGAACCTGAAATTCCTCTTCAGGGTGTCACAGTGCAACACTTCCAGAGCCAACTCTAGAAGTGTGTGGACAGGCTCCTTGAAACCCAAGTTTAGAAGGAATATTCCTTGGTGTGCATAGAGATCCTCTCAAGTCGGGCATAGGTCTCTAACTTTCGAAACTACGAAGCTCAGAAGAGACAGTGTGAACATACACAGGGGAAGCGCAAAGTACACACTCAACAATTAGAATCCAGAGCTCAGGAGGGATGCGCTATTGAGCACTCGAGTTCATTTCAAAGGGAAGGATCAAGACGATCTTGTGTATACATCAGTGAGTAGGAGATTGAATACCATTGAACCAAGAAAAAGCTACAATAGCCATCAGATCCAGGAGTTGCAGAAGAGGACTGTCAGATCAACATTTGATTAAGTCTAAACCGTCGGATCTCAGTAAGGGTAGATCAATGATGGGGAGCCATTATGAGATCAAAGGGTTGAGTTAATGATCGCACAATTTTCAGTTCTACAATCCACACAAACTGTCAATCGTCATCTAAAAATATATCAACGGTTGGCATTGATCCCACTATCAACGAGCAGTTTCTAATGCAGAAATCATGAAAGGGTTTAAACATCATCCTAGTCAAGACTTCGCAATCCTTCCTAGTCATCTATCTTCACAATCTATTTTATCACGACAGTCGAATTATCACTCAAGGATTTGAGCCAAGGTCATAGCTCCCGGTCATATGAAGGGAGGATAGAGGCCCTTTAGGCTAGTTGACAAGGACATCGTTTAATGCTCAATATTAAGCCATGGTCACGGGAATGGTCATATGTTGAAAAAGGCCACAAGATAAAGGTTAAGGAACTCTTGGAGTCCTAAAGTCCGGAGTAAATCCTTACCATCCAACGGTGGGTACACATGTCCATAGATTCGAGTATTCAGAATTCGGTCATTTGGGAGGTGGTGGTTGAAGGTTATGAAGGTGTGAAAGCTCCCGAAATCCCAAAGCCCGGATTTAATCCTAACCGTCATCGAAATTTTAACAAGCATTGTCCGATCTATGGGTTCGGCCTTTGCGAATTCGGAGGAAACAAGACACTACTACATATTGAAAAAATTGCAACGACTACTTGCGACGAAAGTACCCTTTCGTTGCAAAATTAAAGAGAAAAAGTTCAATTTTTCAATTTTTTTATAAATCCAGCCCATATCTGTCGCTCTCTCGACTGAATCAAACTTTCGTTTGTTTTGCGATAATCATGAATATAGTGTACGATCGTCGCTATTTTGACAAACATGTGTATTCTTCACAAGAGCGACACTAACTATTGACCGTTACACTCTTTGATACTATCCATATTGACCATTACATTATTTGACAAAGTCTAAATTGATTTGGTCAACTTTCGTCACAAGAGCGACGATAGGACGGTTATAACCGTTATACTCTTGACAAAGTGACCTAAATATAACTAGTTATTTGTTATATTTATAGGTCATTGTTCGTCGCAATTGCGACGACAGTGTGACGCAGTATGGGTCCAACCGAAGACACCCCATACGTTCTCTTTCCCTGACCTCCTGCTCACAGGATCGATTAAATTCCCTTTATGTTGAGCCGAAGCGGCCCTTTAGATTCCTGCTGGAATCACTATGCAAATTCCTGACCCAGTGCACAGGTCTTCTCTTCACCTATCTCGGCTTCTGCACTTAGCCGTAGTTATCCCCGACCCACTATCGAGGTTTTCGAACTTTCGGACTTTCCACCACCACAAACCATTGTCCTCATGAACCCTCGATCACCGATGAGCTCTCGGCTCCTATGCGCTATCCCTCCTGGCTAAGTCTCCGCCATATGACCACTACTCCCATGTCCATGGCCTTACCTCCCTCGCGGCCTCGCAACTCACTATACCAAACCCTTGATTTTCCAACTCTCGACACCCGATGTGCCGAAGTGCCAAGGCGCACGAGAGTTGACCTTTCAATGGTCCTTTATCTCGCTGAGACTTCGGACCTTCGCAACTCGCGAATCCTAGTACCAATACTTCGAGACTTCTCGCGGCGAGATCCTGAGGTCTTCATGCCACCTGTATTCCACTCGCCGACTTGCTATGACCCACATAGTCCTACCCGAGATGCCGAAACTCGTGACCTCGTTCCCTCGCGACTTCGCGATTTCCGTGGCCAAATTCTTGAGTCTTCTCTCGCGAGGTTCCGATGCACGATCCCACGTGCGGATCCAACGGTCCTCCCACGATCCGGACCCAACGGCTATTCTCCTTCTCGCACCTCGCACCCTCGTGACTTGGAGTACCCAATGCTTGGTCCTTTACCCTGCAAACTTCTGAGTTCGCGAGATCCTTAGATCTCCGACATGCGTCCTCTTCAATGGAAGATCCTGATCCTCTCGCTTCTTCGCCACTTCGCGTCCTCGCGCCTCACGACTTCGAACACTAATTTCTCAACCCTTCCACTCACGAGCTCCTGATATGCGAGGTGCCACCTGTTCACTTTCTGACTACTGTGGCCCCACACCGTTCTCGAGTGCCAATATCCCGAGATGACATCAGCTAGGCCCCACAACACGGAGCTCTTGCCTCCTTGCCACTCGTGAAGTTGAATGACTTCCTCTTCCAACCTCTGGTGCCCGAGTTCCTGATGTGGGTAATCTCGTGACACGCGTCCGCTCCCAACGAATGGCCCAGATCCTCGTCGTCGTTCCCACCTGTTGTGGCTCCTCCTGGACGTAAATCTCCTCAACGGTCCAGATCTGTTCTCCTGCCGATCGAACGGTTGTCGCTGCTCCTCCTGAGCTTCTGCGCTTTCTTCCCTGTACTTGGGATAATTTCACTCTTTCAAAGGTCTCAGCCTTTGTTGTCTTTTTCCTCTCTGAGCTTCTTGACTTCGAGCCTCGCGCGCGTATGAAATGTTACCCTTCCTGAGCTTGTTCTTCTCAAATCTTTGGAGGTTTGACCTCTACCTCCTGTAGAGTCTTCGCGCGTATACCATGTTGTCTCTCCTGAGCTTCTTCGAACACTCAGACCCCTTGAGGGATTTTGTCTTTCCTCCTTCTCCCACAGATGGAGAATGAACTAGATGCCCTCCTGGCTATCCTTCTGCTCAAGCCTCTTCTTGAGTACTTTTGGGTATTCAGCAACCCAGTGGAGGCCCTTCAGTGGACTCTCCCTTCACATCCAGAACTCAAGGGGTTCTCTGTTCTCCAATGCCTGTCTGCACACCTTCTCGATGCCCTTCTGGTGGATTCTCTTCTTCCACAGAATGTTCAGCAGTTCTGTCTCCTATGCACTTATGCCCTCACTCAATGCCCTCTTGGCAGAGCTCTCGCAGAATCCTCAGTGATTCTGTCTCTTCTGAACTCTCAGCAGAGTTCCTTCCTTTGTGCACTCCTGTACACACGCTCAATGCCCACTTGGCAGAGCTCTCACATAATCCTCCGTGATTCTGGTCTTTTGAACTCACAGTAGAGTTCTTCTTCCAACTGCACCACTGTGCATATACTCAATGCCCACTTGGCAGAGCTCCTACATAATCCTCAGTGATTATGTCTGCAACTGTGTCTCAGCTACACAGCCTTGCCTCCTGAGGTGTTCAGCAACCTCACAGGTCTTCTTCCTGAGTTGTTGACCTCGGTGATGTGCCTCAGCACGTCTTCGTCTGAACCCGCAGCGTTCAGAAGTGCATCCTCAGTGCACTGGCTCTCAGAACCCTCAGCATCCTATCATACCCTCCTGGCATGAAGCCTCAAAGACCTCTCAAGCCTGAAATCACACAAACTCCTTGCAAATGCTTAACAAACATACGTTCACAGCATATATATGCAGAATAAAGGGAACACTCACAGACATCCATAAAATACAGAATTCATGCAGGAAAAACTGTTGTTTGTATTAGAAATGGAAAATTGCCTGTATCTTTACAATGGTGTTCCTGAGCT
>SNQJ01S0260371.1:0-12272 GCA_010110895.2 Picea sitchensis | reverse complement strand
AAATAGATGGGCTCTGGATTTTAATCCGGAGAGTGACATTCTCTCCATAGTTCTTGTATGGGTCCCTCTCCCCCTTTTTGGCCCAAGGGAACTATATTTAAATAGATGGGCTCTGGATTTTGATCCGGAGAGTGACATTCTTTCCATAGTTCTTGTATGGGTTCCTCTCCCCCACCTACTCTTGTAGTGGTGGGGGACAAAGTTCTAATAAGTATTAGGGACTCTTTATGGAAATTTATGGATGACTGGATCCATATAAAAGAATTGAACTATGAATAATTCCCTTTGAAATGTAAAATATGTCATGAATATGAAAACTTTGCTTGAAGTTTCCCTAAGAACAAACATCCTCAAGAAAATGTCGAAGAAGAACAGGAAAAAGGGTGGAAACAAACGAAAAAGAGCTAATGCAGGAAGGAATAATGGGACAACCATAGAGAGTCTCAACCAAACGAGGGAGAAGCCCCGAACCCAATCACAGCAAAGAGAAAAACGCCAGTACATCAGCCAAATTCCCCATTGGCCTCACAAAACCCTTTTGATATTTTGGGGCAATCCTCTTCAGGAAAAGAAGCAATGTTAGAACCAGTATTGAATCAACAACCAAGAAGAGACCAAGTTGCTCATCCTGTTTCCCAATCAGCTGAAGAAATAAATTATGGTTTTTGAATTTTTATTTTAAATCATTTTTATAATTTTATAATTTAATAATTTTTTTATATTTTTAAAATATTTCAAATGTTATATTTTTTTGTTATATAAGTTTCCCTAAGAAACGTAAACATCCTCAAGAAAAATGTCAAAGAAGAACAGGAAAAGTAAGTGGAAACAAAACGAAAAAAAGAGCTAATGCAGGAAGAACAATGGGACAAGCTATAGAGGGTCTCAACTGAATGAGGGAGAAGCCCCGAACCCAATCACAGCAAAGAGAAAAAAACGCCAGTACATCAGCCAAATTCCCCATTTGCCTCACAAAACCCTTTTGATATTTTGGGGCAATCCTCTTCAGGAAAAGAAGCAATGTTAGAACCAGTATTGAATCAACAAATAAGAAGAGCATCCTTCAAGTTGCTCATCCTGTTTCCAATCAGCTGAAGAAATGTTATGGTTTTTGAATTTTTATTTTAAATCATTTTATAATTTATAATTTTAATGTAATTTTTTATATTTTAAAATATTTCAAATGTTATATTTTTTGTTAGTGATATATTTTTAATTTATCAATTTATAATCTATTGAATTAACCAATTTTTATATCTTCCTAAATAATGTTAAATGATAGATTTGATTTTTATTAATCAATTTCTTTAATTAAAAGAAATTAACATTCATTGTTTAATATTTCTCTGAATTAATAATTTTTAAGTAGATGTTATAATAATTTTATATTTAATTTTACTTGTATCTGAAAATTAAAAATAAGAAACACTACAGATGGCAAACTCTTTTATTAAAAATACTAATTTTTTTTTTTTTTTTTTTTTTTTTTTTTTTTTTTTTTTTATTTTTTATGAATATATTTTTAATATTTATTAGTTGTCATTACTATTATTACATATATAACATATTTTTCTATTTAATGTCTGTCACTTTTATTAAAACCATAATGCTTTTCAGCTAAAAATGTCAAATCTTAGAACGGGACATTAATATTTATAATATTTTTTCTATTTTTTTTGTATTAATAGAATATACATATATGCCTTTGTTTAATTTCTAAACCAATATTTTCCATAAAATTTAAAATGTCAAATCTTAGAATGAGTTTATTAGCTCCATAAATGTTGTCATCGATGAACCTTTGACACCATCAATTACTTTTATAGGATTCCTATTTGCATAATTGTTCAATGCCTCTTTTCCTTCCATTAAAATGTTTCAAATGTTGTCATCATGAACCTTTGACAACCATCAATTATTTTAGGATTCCCATTTTGTACAATTGTTCAATGCCTCTTTCCTCCAGATTAAAATGTTTACATAGGAGTTGAAATTTTGGAAAAAAGTTCTTATCTCTCACACTTAAATTCCTCCTTTTTTAAGTTCCATTTTCATTGTTTATATTCTTTGACTTAGTTGTAAAATCTGAAAACCCTACATGAAATTCCCCCATAAAAAAATCATCATTAAACATTAAAAGAATTAAATAGTTAAATGTTTGCACCATGCTATTAAATCATACCTCATTTATATCATCAACTTCTATACACTATTAAAAGCATATATCATATTTATTTAATATATAAAATTAATTCAATTCAATATTTTTAATTAATCAGAAAATACAAAATTAATTGTATATAATAGATAATTATAATGTCTTATTTTTTAATTATGTATTTAACATAATTGCATAGAAATGTCAGTACATTTCCAATATTTTTGAAATTCATTCTCTAAGTTCTGAGAGCTTAGGAATTAGTTGGGAAAGTTCTCAATTAGTTACAGAAACTCTTTAAACAAAAATTTTAAATTAAAATTATATTAAATTAAAAAACATATTTATTCCATTACAAACACATAATTTCTACAAATATTTTCATTATATTTATTCAAAAGATCACCATAAAACAATGACTAAACTACAAATAAATATTATTTAAAAAATTGCCAGTAAATTAAATATTACTTACTTTATAGTTGTGGATGTGAAATTGTTTTAATACATGTATGTTTTTCTTCAAGCCCAAACTAAACATGAAAGTGGAATAAATCAATACCCCATCCATGACAAGCATTTGTCCCACCTCCAGAGGATATAAACCAACCATATCATTGATTTTATTGTATTTTCATATTAGAAGAGTAGTACTACTTTGTTTCTTCCAATAAAAAATTCTAACAATGCTTCCAAATTTTACAAAGATGTTTAAAAGCCTTCTTATATATGTAAAATTTAATTTAAAAAGATGTTCATATGTATTTTCAATTTTGTTTTCATTTTATGAATGTTAAACTTTCAATATTATGTTAAATATATTCATATAATTATTAGCACAAATTAAATTAATAATTTTAATATTGTGTTGTTGCACTTTCCTTTTATTACATCATGATAATTTTATTGGAAACAAGACATTTTCAAACGTATCACCATCTCTCATACATTGTAATCTAGTATACACATGTATCTTCCAAAAAATATTTTTTATATTTTTTAATATATATATTATTCCAGCCCAAATTTAAAGTTTCCTATAAATTTGAGAGAAACTTATACTCATTCCAAACACTTATGTCCAACATAGATATTTAGTAATAAAAAACTTATTTTATTTTATATTGCATTTAAATGTATTATGTAAATTTTTTTTTTTTTTTTTTTTTTTTTTTTTTTTTTTTTTTTTTTTTTTTTTTTTTTTTTTTTTTTTTTTTTTTTTTTTTTTTTTTTTTTTTTTTTTTTTTTTTTTTTTTTTTTTTTTTTGAAAAATATTTAACAACAACTTTTACATCATCAAACATTTTTCATTTTAAAACTGATTTAATCTTATTTTCATTATCTCTTTACAAAATATAATAAATTATAACATTTTTTAAAATATGATTTAAACTATTTTAATTATCTTTATAAAATACAATAAATGTTTATTTATTTTAGACAAATCTAAACATCTTCTATTACATTTTCTACCCCAAAATTTAGCAAACAGATGTTTAATAAAAATTTAGGACTGAGTTAAACTTTTAATACTAAGCAAACTATAGAGGAGAACATATATAAGATTAATAGGGGGTATTTATAGTTAACTCAATAATGAATTATTAAATATACCAAACCATACTTTAAATAAATGAATTATTAAATTTGTTTTACTTCTTATTTAATATAAATATGAAATTAAGTGAAAATATCAAACAAGATAGCATATTCTAAAACCCTAAACTATAAAGTATGTTATAAACTAAATTTTAGCATTAAACTCGTCATTGATTTACACAAAATAAGTTGTTTAACTTGTGTATATAATATGTTATGTCTGATCGTAAGATATTTTCAATGGCAGAATGAGGATTACATCCGTCTTATTCATGGGATGTGCGATTATTATACATTTTAAGTCTGAGATTTTAACTAACTGGTGTTCTTGTATGCGCGCGTTGCAGGCCGGGACATCTGAGCACCCCACTGCCTACAAGAATTGTAGGATAGGAGTTAAGGGTTGGCTGTAGGAACCAATCCTGGCTGCCAACAGAGGTATAATGGAGCGTGTTCCTTCTGCAAAGCCACCGTTTACATTGGGAGAATTGAAGAAAGCCATTGGGAGAATTGAAGAAAGCCACCAAGCCATATAATAACAATATCATTAATCATTAACTCAACATCCAAAATTAGTTATATTACTTTTGCCTTTTTTAAATATGATCACTCCACTTATTCCAAACACTCTTTGATAAAAAAATTAGACTTTTGAAAGATACCATTCAAACTCAAATAAATAATAGATGATTAGGGTTTAAGAGTGAATTAAACTTGAACAATACTTGTTTTAGAGTATATATATATATAAGGGAGCAATTTTTTGGCTCTTATTTGTAATATATAATGTGTTTTGAAAATTAAAAAGAGATTTAAATATAGTTAGTAATGTAATAATAATTATTAGCTCCACCAACAAAATTATTTTCCATTTTTCCAAATAGAGTTAGTAACCATTAGAAAAAAAAGAAGTGAAGATAGAGATGTAAAACTCCAAATAGAACTAGAGATAATGCTCAATAAAAAAGGACTCTTGAAATATACCATTCAAACTTAAATAGATGATAGATTAGATGGTTAGGTTCAAGGTCTGTATGAATTGGAGACAAATGGAGGACAAGATCCAAGAAATGAAAACATAAAACAACTCCAAACCCGTGAAGGAGAATACCCTTCTATGGAATCAGATATTTTATTTCTAACATTATATCTCTGAGGTTTTGAACGAGAATACTACTCTATCTAATGCCAAGCTTTTACCTTTTTAGGGAATAATATGGTCGGCACATTCAGATGTGTGAACCATAATACTCACTAAGGAGCCAGCTCTGGTGAGGGGATTTCATAATTGTTTTGAATTATTTTTAGTTCCCAAAATCACCCTAGATATCATTTACTATTATATAGAATCATTAAAGAAAAAAAATGGCAAATGGCAAATAGATTTAGAATCATTAGAAAATGAGAGAATAAAAATATGCCAAAATCCAAAATAGAGTTAGAATCATTGAAAAGTGAGTGAAGAAAGAGATGTAAAACTCCAAATAGAGATAGAACCAATGCTTGATAATAAAAATTAGACTCTGAAACATACCCAAAACCTCAGGGATGATATGATAGATGGTAGGGTTCAAGAAAGAATTGCATACAATAGAGTATATGATTCAAGAAATGGAAAAACATAAACAATCAACCCAAGCAGGCTGAGAGCCTAGAAATAAAATCACAACTGAGAGATAGGATTAAAGATTGTAAAATACCAATCCAAAGTTGACCCCAGTAATCTAGAAAACAAATTGTATTAATGTCCAATCAAAGAGGAAATGAATAAACCAATAGAATTGAGATTAATAGCAAAGATAGCACTGAACTCATAATTTTTGGTATAAAGAAACAACAAGAGGATGATACACCATCAATAAAAGAAGTTAACTATAAATAACAAAATTGATACAACTTTACCCTTTATAGGCTTTTAAAGAGGTTAGAAATATAATTGATTTCCAAGTAAAGATATAGGGCTTTATCCCTCTATCAAATGTAAGCTTTAATGACCATAAATATAGCATAGTGAGTAAATATTTGAGCTTGCAAGGGTCAAGAATATTTATGTTTCAAGACTTCATTCTGAAAGACCAAGATGAGTTAAGGAAGAAAGTTTAAAAGGTAAAGAAGCCAGGAAAAAAGGAAAAAGGGCAAAAAAAAAAAAAAAAAAAAAAAAAAAAAAAAAAGGATAATAATAAATAGGAACAAATTAAACCTTCTTTGGACAACCCGGAACAGATTTCCATGGCACAAAGTGTCCCATGATAGTTAACTTTGAGGATATTGATATTATTTCATTGAAACATGAGAATGAAGAGCTCCATGTCTCTAATGAGGATTTTTCTCTCATGGTCATCAGAACAAAAAGTCCTATCAGATAGGGAGATATAGATTGTTATACAGAGCATTTATCCTCACATTCCACTTCATAATATTAACCCTCTCAATATTTGATAGAAATTTCAAAAACATCGCTGCTATAGGGTTGATATAGAAATTGTTATTTCTTTTGAACCTATTGGATTCTTACTCTTTTAAATAGATAGAATTGTCCCATAATAATTAGAAAAGCAGTACTTTATAGTTTAGTACCGCCACATCCTCATAGGATTTCTGAATGTTAGGAATGAAACTAACCAAGATACTCTTTCAAGCAAACAGGGATTCCAACCATAATCCTTTTATGGCTAGATGAGGACCTTGTTTTAGCTAATAACTACAAAAGAAGCTTCAAGACCTAACTCAAAATTTGTTTGGTACTAAGTTGGTCAAGCCTCAGAACTCAAGACCTAATTATTTTGTGAATGGAGTAAAGTAAGTGTGGAAAACTCCAACCGATGATTGTATTCATGGGATAGTAGTGTCGATTAGCATAGTGATATCCTCACGTAAACCAATATTTCAATTTTTGATCTTTTAAATGATTATGAGTCTGACTTTGATCATAGACCTTTAACCCTAATCTAAACTTTTCCATGCACATGAGTGCCATTTAAGAGAATTCTGATAACCAAAGGAAACTACTCTTTGATAAAAGTAAATTGAACCTTTTCTTAAAGAATTTAAAAGAATTTAAATCTCCTAACTTAGGATCAATAATACTAATTCTATCATAATTTCACAATCTCTTTCCACTTCTATATTAACAATTTGTTTTTAGGCGTCCCAAAGAATAATAAACTAATTCAACCCTTGCATGTATAAAGAATATAAAATTTAGAAAGTCATTTTAAGGATGCTTCCAATGAGTCCTTAAAACCTCGATAAGATCAATACACACAAATCCTTAATTAAAAGGAAACCATTGTACTATATCAATTAAAAAGGCAAGACCAAAACCTTCAAACTATCTAAGTTGGATCCCCTAAGAATTTGAGTGGGCATGTTCCGTCCGCCAATACTAAAGAAAATGATATGATTCCTTCATCTGTGAATTCCCACCTTAAAAGTATTTATAAGTTTCCTAATGTCATGGACACTGTATTTGTGAGTTTCCTAATTTCATGGACACCATTCTTATTGTCCCTACAAAGGATGAAGTTTTCTCTTTAGAAGACATAGACTCTCGTATCATGGTTTGCAAATGGGAAAGTTAAGGATATTGAAGGTTACCAAGATGAAACTTTTAAAATTAGAGGGCCTCATCTCATCCCCTCACATACACAAGCTCTTCAATTTATAGCCATAGGGCTTCCTAAACCCTAGATGCAAACCCCATTTTTCCTATTTTTAGAAATGGAGATGGAAACATTCCCTCTAATTATAGGTCCATTATGATTAGCCCGATTTTATCCAAGCTTTATGGAATTATTTTGGAAAAATGGTTCTACTCTTTGGCTAGAAAGCTCACCGTAGTATAAATTCCATGTTGTTTTTAGGAGATATAATTCAGCCATTGACTACTCGGACTCCGCAGGAATCTCTGTGTAATACCTCTAAAAAACGTTAGAGAGGTACCTTCTTCGAAGGAGTGTTCCTTTACTCTTCATGGCCTTCACGATTAACACATTTAATTCAAAGCGCATTTGTTGAATGCAAAAGAGCAAAAATAAAGAAGACTAAAACAAACTGCTTTCCGGTAAATGCTTGGTTTGACGAGGAATACAAAAAAGGCAAGGAGAAGGTGAAAAGAATCAGACAAGGATAACATAAAACTCAAAGCTTACAAGCAGATAGTAAGAAAGAAAAAGGTCAATTTCACAGGATCTCGAGAGAAGAACTAATATTCTTTGGGAAAAAAATAACCCCAAACTATTATCGAAGGAGCTCCAACCGGTGCAACCGAAAACAACATTTCACAGCCGAATTGGTTCACCATGCAAGACAAATTTCCTTTTACATAGATCCCAAAGTTGGACTCTCCTTCCCATTATCGTAATATAGATGTAATCCCTTCACAAGAGGTAGATATAATCAAGAGGTTACTGAAAAGCAAAAGCACTTAGACATCCCAAGTAGAGTATCTAAAGTGGGGGCTTAAAAAATTCTTGCACCTCACATCACAAGAATTTTCAACAACATCATACAAAAGGGGTTCCCCACATATTGGACAACTAGTATGACAATACCTCTTTTCAAGAGTGGCGACGCCAATAATCCCTCCAATTATAGAACCATAATGATAAACCCCTTGTTTTTGAAGCTATTTGGAAGTATGCTAGAAAACAAAATCAAATAGGCGGTATGTAAGAAAGAGATAAACGTAATAAAGGGCAAGCAATTTTTAGACCTAAACACTCCACACTTGATCATTGCATAATTTTAAGGCACATCATTGAAAAGTTTGGGAAGAAAAGGAAGAAGTTTTTGTTGCTTTGTTGATTTCAGAAAAAGCCTTGACACGGTTCCTAGGGATAAGCTTTGAAGCATAATGGAGGAACTCGTGGTTCCCAAGCATTTGAGAGCAACTGTGCATAGTATGTATGAAGAGGTGAAAGTCACCAGGGAACTTCGTTGTGCATTTCCAAAAGTTTTAGCTTATATTCGGTCAAGCAAGTTGGGTTGCCCATTGTCTCCCAAATCTTTGGTTATATATTGACAAGCTTGAAGAGTGGCTAAATTCGCAAAGGGGTGAAGGTATCCATTTGGGAAAGTTCTCATTGCTATGAGGTTTCTTTATCACGGATGACCTATATTGATTGTCTCACTCCTTTGGTTTGTAAGTATAATTCTATGTTCCCTTAAGCAGCTTTAGAAGGGTGGGGTTGCAAGTCAATATTGGCAAAACTAAAGTAGTGTTTTCTAACAAAAGAAAACATAACTCAAAATAAGTTCTACTTTCAAGAAAACATTCTGGAAGAAGTTGTGGACTACAAATACCTCGGAATTGAATTCAACAAAAAACTAAGTTGGGAAATTTGTAGAAAGAAAATAACTTTAAGGGGTTGGAAAGCATAAAATGCTTTCCAACCACCTATCTTTCAAAACAGGTGTAGAGAGACAAAGCTGTGGGATTGAAAAACCACTCTAACTCATTTTGGGCTTCTAATGATTCCGATGATTCTCTACGGTTGTAAACTATGGCTGCAGAGACAACCGACATATGCGTGCTGGAAGCAAATTGAGTAGTACCCGTAGCGCTGATTAAGCAAACAAATTCAAAATTAAAAAGTGCCCTTAGTTATCTTGTGAGCAATGAGTGAAACGGTCACTCTATTGAAGCAATTGCTAGCGTGGTAACGAGTCAAGGTATTACTTGAAAAAAATTACGGCAAATGGAAGAGGCATGGCCTAAGGTTGTGTTTAGCGGACATTGTGCAAAAGAAAGAAGACTGATGCAAGAAAAATAACAATGGCTTAGCAAATGGGCATTTGCTTGGGCATGTTTCCTATAAAGAGTAAAGAGATAAAAAATTTTGTTATGGATAAGTTCCACACAAACATACTTGGGAGAAGGAGCCAGGGAGAAAGAAGAAATACTACATTGAAGAGTTTCTGCAACCCCACTCATAACCATGCATATAGGGGCCAATATTCTTTGGAGATCTAAAACTCCTTATTGCTCAATTAAGGACCACTTCTCATCAACTCCGTTGTGAAACAGTATCGGAAAAGTGCCAAAAGAAAGGTGGGAAGAAAGAGTATGTATTTCGTGCTCATCCTAAAAGGGGAAACGTAAAACATTTCATTTTAGAAATCGTGAGTACCTCAAAAGACGCATAGGAAAAATTATGCGTATTCCCGCAAAATTTCCACCGGGATAACTACCGCAATAAGAGTTTGTTGAGAAGTCGAGCCGCATTATTGTAAAACCACAAGAAAAGGCCTAATGCCGATGGAAGCAATCGTCCCATAGGCTATTTTAACTGCGGGATGCTAAAATATTTCATTTACTTTACTTTTGCTATTGTTACCTTAGGATTATTCCGTGAGCGCTTCTACAATACTAAAAACCAATCTTTTTGTTGTTTTGTTGAATTTATAAAATATTTTGACATGGCTCCCATGAGTTGCAAAATGCACGACTTACTCCATGATTTAGCTGTTTCTGAGCAAACATTTAGTTTGCTCAAACCCGGAGGACAATTGGAAACGATACCAGCGGAAGAGTGCCAACGATTGCGTAGAATTTCATTGATGAAAAATGGATACCAATCCAATCCAGATCCTGTTCGTGGTTCAGAAGTCTATTGCTATCCGATAATGACCATCTTACATCGTAATCTCTTCCAAATTTTGACAATATGAGATGCTATCTCTGCAGGTAAGTTAGATTTAAGATGGACTTCCATCACATCATTGCCCGAGTCTATCGGGAATTTGAGGCTTTTAAAGTACCTGAATTTATCTATGACAAGGATTAAGAAACTGCCCGAGTCCTTGAGTGGTCTCCAGCACCTCCAGTTTCTGGATGTTAGTGAGACTCGGGGATAATCAGGAAGGCATTCAGGATGCACAAATATAATATGCTGCTACATTTGAATTTGGGTCGGAATGACAAGTGCCCGCTTCAATATCAAGCTCATCTATCTACGTATTTTGAAAGATGTTAAATCACCGTTGAAATGCAAGAAAGTGCCAATGCCTTGCAACCGAGGGGATCGATCTCTGGCAAAGGATTGACCCTTCCAACACTCATCATTATGATCATTGTTCCGGTAAGCCTCTATCTCCAACCCATGGAGTTTCGCCATGGAACCGGGGCCGGCTCATCTTCTAACTCCGCTTGGTTCCTAAATGGATTTTTCAACTTCAGGATCTCATGGAGCTAACATTAACCAACAACCATAGCTCCAGTGCAGATTTTAGATGGTTAGAAAAGATTCCTAATCTGAAAAAGCTACACTTGGACTGGAATTGGAACCTCATTGAATTTCCATATGAGTTTGGGGAACGTGGGGCATTTCTCAAATTGGAAGAGTCGGTCAGAAGATTTTGGCATTTGAAGCATCTCGCTCCAGGCAATGCCGAGATTGGTGTCGAGAATGAGGAACCTGCAGCATGCCTACACAATCTAAGTCAAGAATCTGCCATAGATGTGATGGTGGGTTGATTCCCGATCCTCGGTATTGAAAGCATTGTTGGTGCATTGTTGGTCCTTTTGATAAAATATCTTTGACATGGTTCTACTGAAAACCCATGGCTACACGAAGGGCATACATACCCTACCCCTTTGATTTGGAATTTAAGACCCTGAGAAACACATGCCCAACCATTGCCTCACTAATAATTTCAGTAATAAAAGATAAAAATATTTTTAGAAATATAACCAACAGATTGGTAGTTATAATAAAAATAGCAATTTTCTCCTTTTCCTGAAATATAAAATCCCAATGTAATTTCACATCACAAAAAATATGTTTTTTTATTTTCACAATAATAAAAATTTGTAATTAATAAATTTAAAGGTTACTTTTAAATAATAATAAAAAAAAAAAAAAAAAAAAAAAAAAAAAATAATAAATTATTTTAATTTTATTTATAACTTCTTTCAAGTTGTCACTTTATCAACTACATTTTTTAATATTTGTAATTTTTTAATTTATTAGTTATATAAATAATATTGTAATTACAATAAAAGATAAAATTGTTTTTAGAAAACAATCAAATTATGATTGTGAAGTTATAATAAAAAATAACAATTGTACTTTCTGAAATATGAATATCATTTTTTATTTCAATCTTAATAAAAAAAAATGTTTTTTTTTTTATTATTTCATTAAATATATAAATGATTTTGTAATTGTAATATAATTTTTAATATTTGTAATTTGTAATTTATTAATTATATAAATAATATTGTAATTACAATAAAAGATAAAATTGTTTTTAAAAAACAATCAAATTATGATTGTGTAGTTATAATAAAAAAAGAACAATTGTTTTTTTTAAATATGAATCCCATTGTGATTTCAATCTTAATAAAAAAAAGTATTATTTTTTATTTCTTTAAATATATAAATGATTTTGTAACTATAATACAATTTTTAATTTACTAATTATATAAATAATATTGTAATTACAATAAAAATAAATAAAATTGTTTTTAGAAAACAATCAAATTATGATTGTATAGTTATAATAAAAAATA
>SNQJ01S0260370.1:0-10623 GCA_010110895.2 Picea sitchensis | reverse complement strand
GGCCTTATTTAATACTATAGTGGACCTAGTCCACCTTACATTGAATGACCTCCACTATTATCACTATGGGCCCTCTGGGCCCCTCTACTACCTCTCTAGCTACCTTACAAGCGTTGAGATGGAAGTCACAGAAGAGGTGACCATGTTCATGACATTTCCTGCAATGGAAGGGGATGCGATCGTACTCAATGGTCCGATTCCATTATAATAGAGAAAACATATTATGTTTTCTCTATTATTCCCCCACCCTATTATTTTTTTTGTATTATCCCCCCACTGTATTATGTTTTCTCTATTATTCTCTGATCCAGGTGGATATCGGTTACCACCCACCTATTCTAATTGGCTCACATACATATGTCATTTTGGAAATTTCATTTTTCATCTTGGAATTTTTAGTTTTCATCTTAGTAGTTGTTTTCTATCTTTTCAAGTCATAAACTTCTGGGGCCATTTTGAGGCCCTAAACAATGTTTTTGGGGCCCACCACTATCACACAATAGACAAAGTTAGAGTGTGACAAAATAATTTGTAGTCTTCGAATAGACAATTCCGATGGGATATCGTGCACCTAAAATGAAGATCATATGCAAAAGTTATGACCACATGAAGTTGATGTACGAACTTACCCCAACGGTGCCCACATGACTTTTGGCACTTCATCTCCTAGGGTTAGGTTTTAGGATGTCTAGGGTTTTGAAATTCATGTTTGAGATAAAAATTCCTTTGAAGCCTCATTTTACTGATCTTATTGTGAATGAGCATAGTCGTCAAATCTCTTTTAAGAGATAAGCCACCACCATTCTAGCAATCATGTTTCAGTGTGCATTTTACAGTTTCATCATATTTCTTTAATGATTAGAAGCCACTTTTTACTATATATCTTTTATTGTTCATTGTATATCTATGTTAATAATATAGCTATGTATTCATTTCGTTGCGCTCATAAAATATGGATCAGTGGTATCATAGCGGTATGTTCCGTGTCGTTCTTAGTGCATGTCCCAGACAAGATTAGGGTACAAAGAGTTGGGTCTTGAGCTTGTTTCTCTTAAGGAAAATATCTCTCACATGCCTAATCATCCTTTCATGGCTAAAGAAAATAAATATGATGGGACAAGAGATCCTTTAAAATTGTTGCTCGAGGAATCCCTCGCACAACAGAGGAACGAGATGAGGGATATTTTTTCACAAATCCTTCATCGACTAATAACATGTGACAAATATTCATCGCGTACAGGCGTCGCCCCCTTCGAGGTACATATCAAATTTTATATTCCTATATTTGAAGGTCAAATAGATGTAGATTTTGTAGAAAAATGGTTGAATCTACTAGAACTTTTTGAATAAAGAAAAGATTACATTTGCACTCCTCAAAGTTGTCCCCCATGTCAAATATTAGTGGGAGACGTTTTGTGAACAAAAGAAAATAGAGGAACCATCATTATTTACAGTCGCATTCACATGGGAGTCCTTCATGGATGTTATTGAGGAACAATACTACCTTGTTGGAAGTTATGATGACCTGTATACAAGATGGACCACATTGCAACAGGAAATGGACCAAACAATGCCAGAGTTCACAAATACCTTCCATACCTTCCACACCAAGTTGGATATCAAAAATTATAAGATAAATATGGTGCTCAAGTACCACAACAGTCTATATAGATACATCCAAAAAAAAATGGAGTTTCTATACATCTCGTCCTTGGGTGCGGCCTATCGATATGATATCAAAATCGAGTTGAAGCTTAAACAAAAGAAGCGATAGTTTGGGTCTGGGAGCTCCTCACATTAGAAGCAGGGCAAGGGAATCCCCAACCCATAGAAAAAAGGGCATAGAAAAGATGTATAACCTCAAGAAAATGAGTCTAAGATGCAAACAAAGAAGGACAATGGAAAGACAAAGAAAGACACCAGGAACTGGTGTGATTTCCATAAGATGCCTTGGCATAACACTGTTGATTTCCACTCAAAGAAGTCAATGGTGGAGGATGTGAAATCCTCAAAATTAGACACCGGTTATGAATCAGAGTTAGAACCATAAAAAGGGAGATGGAATATTGATGTGGAACCCAATGCCACTGTTGTTACCACCAAGGTCCATCCCGGTGAACCTGATGAGCCAGAGGAAGGCGAGAGCCTATTTCATTCACAGATGTGGGTGAAGGGTAATCAATTGCACTTCATCGTTAATATGGGTAGCCATAAGAACCTCATCTCAACGAATATCGTCAAGCAGTTGACCTTGCCGACAATGCCACATCCACAACCATATACCAGTTGGATATGTGTTATATTCTTTGCATGACTACAAATAGTTTCATCTTTGCACCGAGTGCGTAGGGGGGTAAGAGGGGAGGCCGCTAGGCACCCCCTCAGGGGGTTGCATGTGTTTGGGTAAGTACCCCTAAAAACAAAAACAATTCTTGGTTTTCATGTCCATTTATGGGAGGTTTTTTGGCATATGGTTTTTCATGGATGGTTTTCTATTTTTGGTTAAGGAATTAGGGTTGTTGACTAATCCAAGTCATTGGATTAGTTTTTTGGATATCATTGGATCCTATATGTATATTGTATTGTAAACAATGTATGATATGAATGAATATAGAATATGATGGTTTTCTAGGTTTGGGTTTAAAGGGGGAAAATATCTGTGTAATATGTGTATTTTCCATTGTATATTTTTGTTCTTCTATTGAAAATTTGTTTGCCATAAAATATTGTACAAGGTTAAAATGTACATTTGGTATCATAGCAATTATTGGCTTCAAGGGGGAGCCTTTGTGGTTAGGGATTTTCATCGGTACTGTGATAAGCCTTGTTACAGTGGGAGATATGCAGTATTGATTCTTTAGGTGAAGAAAAATGGCGAGCAATTTGAAAATAGAGATTAAGAAATTTAATGGGAAATGTTTTGAGCTATGGAAGATCTATTGGTAGAAAAATACCATTAGGTCATGGTGGATGTAGGTACTGCACCTACAGGAACGTCATCAGATGACTGGAAAAAGATGGATCAGAAGGAGAAGAGAACAATCCAATTGTGTCTCTCAGATTTAGTATTACTGAATGTGTCAGAGGAAGCTACAACCAAGGAGTTATGGGATAAGTTGGGGAACTTGTATCAGACTAAGTCCCTGGTAAATAAATGTTTCCCACAGAAAAAATTGTATAACCTAAGGATAAGAGATTGAGACTCGGTGAAAGAGCATTTGAACGCCTTCAACATTGTGGTAAGTCAATTATTATCTATTGAGATTAAAATTTCAGATGAATATAAGTGTATCAGTTTATTGTTCTCTTTACTAGACTTGTGGGATAGTCTGGTTGTGTCGATAAGTAGTAATAAAACTATATTTAGTTTCGATGGTGTGGTCTCATCCTTATTATTATAGGAGATGAGATGGAAGAACATGGAAGGACATATCACAGATGCATTATTTGCAAGAGGACACTCCTAGGATAGAAATATATCTAATTCCTCAAGTGGGAGATCTAAGTCTAAGGGTGGATATTAATCTCTCAGAAAGTATGTAAAGGTATATTGGAGACGTTGAAAATAAGGTCACTTCAAGAAGCAATGTAGATCCAAAAACATTGAGAAAGTGAAGGGATTTGAAGGTGCTCCCCCTACAAAAGAAAATACCTCCGAGGAAGAAGGAGAGGATTTGTGCTTGGATTATTCAAGCACACTTGCAAATCATGAGGCATGGTTGGTTAAATCGAGTGCATCCTTTGATATAACTCCCCACATGGAGTGTCTCTATAAATATGAAAGGTATGATGGAGGCAATGTTTTCCTAGGTGATGACTCGACAATAAAAATCATAGGACGAGAAAAAGTCAAGTTGAGGCTCATATATGGAAGGATTAGAACACTTCCTATTGTTTTTCACATCCAAGGATTGGCCATAAAATTGATTTGTGTAATAAAAATGGACGATGCAAGGATAAAAACAATATTTGAAAAAGAAACCTGCAGAATGGTTCAAGGATAAATGGTGTTGTTGAAGGGAGTTTAGATTGGAACTCTATATAATACTGAAAGGAATAACTATTACTGATGGGTGTAATAGTTCCATTGTTCCTTATAATGGAGCAGAAGAAGAAAACACTCCTACATTCTCTAGAGAAAAGGTTATGATGTGACATCAAAGACTGGGGCATATTAAAGAGAAGGGTCTTCGACTACTACACGGTAAAGGTATGGTTGAAGGTATGTCTATATTCTCTATGTACTTTTATTTCTGTGAACATTGTGTATATGGGAAGTAGAATCGGGTAAGATTCCCCTTTGGTGCAACAAGAGAAGAAGGAATTTTATAGCTAGTTCACAATGATGTGTTTGGACCTGTGTCAGTTCCACCATTGGGAAAATATGTGTACTATGTCTCATTTCTAGATGAATTTTCAAGGAATACTTGGATATATTTACTCAGGAAGAAATATGAAGTCTTTGAAATATTTAAAGAGTTTAATGCTCTTATTGAGAATCAAACAGAGAAAATAATTAAGGTGTTGAGGATAGATAATGGTGGAGAGTTATGCAGGAATGAATTTGAAGAATTATGTAAGAAGAGTGGTATATCAAGGAAGAAAATTGATCCATATACACCTCAACAAAATGGAGTTGCAGAAAGGATTAGCATGACGTTGATGGGAAAAACAAGGTACATGCTCAGTGGTGTCGAGTTAGGGAAATAATTATGGGAAGAGGCAGTGGGTACTACATGTTACCTAGTCAACATATCATCCTTGTCAGCACTGGATGACAAGACTCCAAAAGATGTTTGGACTAGTAAGAAATCGTCTCTCACACATATCAAGGTATTTGGTTGTGAGGCCAATGTTAATGTTCCAAACGAAAACATGAGTAAGCTATATAAGAAGGATGAAAAGTGTATCTTTATTGGGTATAAAGACGGTCTTAAAGATTATAAGCTTTGGTACCCAAAAACTAAGAAGGTTGTGTATAGCCGAGATGTGGTATTTAGATAAATGAAGGATGTTGTCAAATTGGAAGTCCTACCAAGTAAGGAAGAACTAGAGAAAATAGAGTTCGAGCCAAAGTATGATGAATCAGACTCTACAAAATAATAGGAATCAGAAGAAGAAGATCCTCATAATCCAGTATTGAGGATATCTGTGTGGGAAAAAAGGCAACCATAAAGGTATTCTCCATCGGATTTTCGTTCTAATTTTTCTTTGTCTATTACTGATCATGATCCCATAACTGTTAGGGAGGAAGTGGATTCAGAGGATGAAAAACGATGGAAAATTTTCATGGTTGAAGAAATGGCATCCTTGGATAAGAATGAGGCTTGCGATATAGTGGAGTTTTTGAATAGAAGAAATCCCATTGGCAACAAATCAGTATTTAAAATGAAGTTGAATGCATAAGGAAAAGTGGAGAAATACAAAGATAGATTAGTCAAAACTAGGGAAGGAGCATTGGAAAAAAGGAAAGAGTGTTTTCAGGTATTTCCATGGCACTGCTAGATATGGAATGTGCTACCAAGGAAGACTAGGATTGGATAGAGTGTTGAAAATGCATGGCTTTGTGGATGCATATAGGGCTAGAGATATAGATCATAGGGGTATACAAGTGGGTATGTGTTTAACCTATTTGGAGCATCAATTGGTTGGATGAGAAAAAGACAGTTTGTAGTGGCACATTTAACTATAGAAGTTGAATACACAACAACCACTCATGTAAGAAAGGAAGCAGTATGGTTACAAAGATTGTGTTCAAGTACTATATTGGTACAACAATCTGTAAGGATAGATTGTTATACTTAGAGTGCAATTTTTCTGGCAAAGAACCCGATTTATAATTCAAAGACAAAGCATATTGATGTTCATTATCACTTTGTGAGAGACATGGATAAAGAGAAGAAGGTATTTTTGATGAAGGTGGACACTTTGAAGAATTTTGTAGATTCGTTAAAAAAATTTATGAGCACTGAGAAGTTCTCTTGGTGTAGAGGGTCTATGGGCATTGCTTCCCTATATTGTTGACTATGTAGCCTTGTAACCCCCTATATGAAAAAAAAAGAACAAGTGGGAGAATGTTTGATATGTTTTATATTCTTTGACACAGAACCCAATGCCACCATTACTACCACCAAGATCCATCCAAGTGAAACTTATGAGCCAAAGGAAGGCAAGCGCATTTTTCATTCACATATGTGGGTGAAGGGTAATCCACTGCACTTCATCATTCATAGCAGTAGCCAGAAGAACCTCACATCAACAGAGGTCATCAAGTAGTTGGCCCTACTAACAACACTACACCGAAAACAATACACATGTTGGATATGTGTGAAATTCTTTGCACGACTAGAAATAGTTTCTACATTGCACTGGGCGTGTAGGGGGTATCTTCCCCCCAAAAAACAAATTTCTTATTTTTCATGTCTATTTTTGGGCGGTCCTCGGTTTTAATGTCCATTTATGGGAATTTTTTTGGCACATGGTTTTCTATTATCGATTAAGGAATTAGGGTTGTTGACTAATCCAGGTCATTGGATTAGGGTTTTGGATGGTTTTGGCTCCTATATGTATAGTGTATGGTAAACAATGTATGATATGAATGAATATAGAATATGATGGTTTTCCCGACTTGGGTTTCCGGGGAAAAAATCTCTATGTAATGTGTGTATTTACCATTGTATTGTTTATGTTCTTTTATTGAAAATTAGTTTGCAGTAAAATATTGTACAAGGTTAAAATATACAACACCATCAGATGGCTTTGCCAAGGAAGCGATCTTTGTGTCATCCAACAACATCACGTGTCCTACAGCATCAATCCCTTTAAACATGAGGTATTTTGTTATGTTTCTCCCCTTGAAGTTTGTGATGTTCTTTTGGGCCAACCGTATTTATGGAAACATCATGTTGTATATGATTCCAGGACTTGTAGTTTTATTATTACTTTGGACATGAAATTGTACAGGATACGAGGTAGTCCCACCTACTACCATTTCCTTGATCTCTTCCAAGCAATGAAGGAAGATCATCTCTTATACTAAGAAGTTTTTCTTCCTCCGATTCACTCTCAAAGTGAGTGAAAGGTTGTAGCCACATTCATGGCCTCTGCGGTCGAAATTTCCACACAACATAAGTAAGTGGATAAGGTCATCGAATAATATAAAGACATCTTATCCTCACCCAATTGGGTACCTCTGCAATGTTAGGTCAAGCATTCAGTCGACTTGACCCACGACACATCGCTACCCAATGGGACAGTCTATCACTGCACTTTATTAGAAAACGTGGAGATCAAGCGTCAGATTCAAGAACTGATCCAAAATGGGAACATACAACCAATATAATCACCGTGTGGAATCCCAATCATGCTTGTGCAGAAGAAATATGGGACTTGGCGACTCTGCATCGATTATCGGGCTCTAAATAAAATCACAGTCAGGAACTTGTACCTGATTCCCTGAATCGACGATCTCATTGTTTGGCTCAAGGGGTCCAAATACTTTAGTAAGATTGATCTGAAGTCTGGCTATCATCGGGTCCCAATAGAGCAGATATATTTATGGAAAACTTCCTTCAAGTCCAAAGAAGGTCTTTTTGAATGGTTGGTCATGCCCTTTGGTTTGACGAATTCCCCAACAAATTTCATGAGGATGATGGATTATATCTTGCATCCTTTCACCAATTATTTTTTGGTGGTGTATCTGGATGAAATCCTCATCTACAACAAGAATTGGGTGGAACACTTGCAACATATTGAGCAGGTTCTGCACACTCTACGACAACACAATATATATACATTTGGTAAAATTATCCTTCATCCCTGATAGGGTCCAGTACCTAAGATGCATTATTGATTAGCATGGGGTGCATGTGGATCTAGCCAAGATCCAAGTCATTCATGACTGGACAGCCGCAACCACACTCACTAACCTTTAGATTTTTTTAGGCCTTAACAATTTCTATCCCGGGTTCGTGTTGGGATTCTCCCATATTGTATGGACCCTCATCCAAGTAACTAGAGGTGGTAGTAAGGATAACTTTGTGTGGGGCCTATCACAATAGAAATTGTTCAATTATTTGAAGAAATTATTGTGCTCAGCTCCAGTGCTTTCATTACCTTACCTGCAACAACCCTTTCAGTTTGAGACAAGTGCTTCAGACTATTCTGTGGGCATAGTTCTCACTTAGCAAGGTCACCCATGGTCTATCATAGTGAGACACTATTAGATGTCATCTGCAAGTACCCTACATACGACAAATAAATGTACTCCATTTTTCAAGCCTACCACCAGTGGAGGTATCACATTCTTTGGAAGGAGGCAATCATCCACACCGATCATAAGTTGTTGCAGCTCATGCAAACTTAGGGAAAATTGCAGAAAGTCTGCCATAAGAAGTGGTCCACATACTTGCAAAAATTTCATCTCAACACAAAGTATAAGACATGAAGCACCAATTGCATCATTGATTACCTCGGCCTACCTCCAGTGGTTTCACTCACCATGGTGCTAAAATATGACGGCCATGAGACCTCCCAATGGACCCAACTCTATGAGAGAGATCATGACTTCACTTACACCTACCAAATGTTGGGTGCAAACATAGTTTTCATTGATTTCCATATTCAGGATGGGGTACTATGCCGTCTGGGACATATTTTCGTTCTATCAAGCGATGGAGAAAACATTATTTGGGAATCCCACTACAGTCAGGTGGCAAGAAATTTTAGTGTAGAAAAGACAATGGTCCTGTTACAACAACATTTCTAATGGATGAAACTTCGATAGGATTTCAACAAGTATATGAGTTCCTACAATGCCTCTTCCATTGCCAAACTGGCCATTAAGAAACAAGGATTGTACAACCCTCTGCCTACTCTTGAAAGACCCTTGGAATCCATCTCGATGGAATACATGTTAGCCCTTCCGTGAAACAAGAGAGGAAATGAATGTGTTTTTGTGTTGGTTGATAATTTTTCTAAAATCGCGATTCTGACCACCTGCAAGAAGATCATCACAACCCAGGTCACTGCTAAGCTCTTCTTCAAACTAGTATGGGTACATTTTCAGATACCACAAACCATCATCTTACATTGGGATAGTCGGTTCCTCAACACATTTTGGTCAGGCCTCTGGTCACTTCTAGACACCAATCTCACCAAATCCATTTCCTTCCACCCCAAGATGGATGACCAAACCGAGGTTGTCAACCAAATTATTGTGCATATCCTACACATGTAAAATTACAATCATCCCCACACATGGGATGAGATTCTTCCCTATGTTCAACACGGCTACAACATAGCCATACATAGCTCAACCAACCACAGTCCCTTTTAGGAGGAGTTGGGATCTACCCGATTGGGTCCCATGGATGTTGCACTACCTCTTTCGGCCACCCAGGAAGACTCATCCCATGCTCAAATTGAAGATGAAAAAGATACATGGTTCAATGATTGGATCCAACACATATTCCAATAGGTTCAAGATATTTTGTAGAAGTACAATGCCAAGTACAAGCAGCGACATGATCAACATTGGTTTCCACACAATTTTCAGGTGGGAGATAAAGTTTAGTTGCACTTGCAGAAAGAATGCCTTACAGGACCCGATTGGAAGCTTCGTACACTCTATTATGGATATTATATAATCACCTAGGTTTTGGGTGATCTAGGTGGATATCAGTGGCCACCCACCTTTTCTGACTAGCTCAAAACAGTTTCCTGACAATTTTGGCAATTTACTATTTTTAGTAGGTTTTAACTTCTGGGGCCATTTTGAGGGTCTAAATGAAGGTTTTTCAAGATCATGGTTCTAAATTATATTCAAAGGCATTACTGATCTCCCAAAATTAATATCCTTGACAATACCTTTCCAACGAGCTATCACACGCCTAAAACGAAGATCCTATGCAAAAGTTATGACCCCGGGAAGTTGATGTACTAACTTGCCCAAACGGGGCCCACATGACTTTTGGCGCTTCATCTCCTAGGGTTAGGTTTTTGGATGTCTAGAGTTTTTGGAATTCCTATTTATTATAAAAAGGTGTTCATAGCCTCATTGTAATCATCTTCTTGTGAATGCGAGTAACCGTCACATCTCTTCTCAGAGATAAGCTACCACCATTCTAGCGAGTCTTTCACTCTGTATTTTTACAATCTCTGTACATTTCTTTCATTAATAGAAATCATGTATTAATATATATCTGTGTTTATGGTTGCATCTCTGATACATTACTGTTATATTATTGAAGATCTGTGATATCTCTATGCATTTCTTTATTATATCTCCGATCTCATTTCGTGCCAAAAATAATCTAGATCATTGGTATCAGAGTAGGTTGTTCTTGATCATTTTTTTTTAGTGCATGTCCCCAACAAGGTCCGATTATAGAAAGTTGGGTCTTGAGCTTGTCTCTCTTGAGGATAATTGCTCTCGCACACCTAAGAAACCCTCAATGGTGGAAGAAAAGAAAAATGACGGAGCAGACGATCCTATCAGTCTGTTGCTTGAGCAAGCTCTCACGCGACAGAGGGATGAAATGATGGAGAATTTTTCCCACATCCTTCAACGTATGCTGATAGAAACAGGCGCATATTCATCAAGCGACCACTTTGGAGGCACCT
>SNQJ01S0260368.1:0-12272 GCA_010110895.2 Picea sitchensis | reverse complement strand
CAATATTTGGGTACACAAAATAGATTCTATTGAATTATGTGGAATCATTTTTCTCCTTTTTGAATTGGCCCATATAAAAGTTCATAAATCACTTCTCCAACTACTTGTAGGATTTGATAGAGGTAACCCAACGTCAGGAATAATATACATGAGTGACACCCAACACTTTAGTGCATAACAGGGACTTGGTAGAGAGAGACATGCTCAAGAATCCACTTGTCAATTTTCTTGGAAAATCTTTGAAAAAAAACCTCTCGTTGCTCCTTTGGAAATGCATGAAACGAAAGAGGGATTCCTATGAATTTGAAAAATTGGTTAGATTGAATCCAATTCCATCATTGGTGCATGAACCACTTCAGGTTTTTTCTTTGACTCATCCATACATAGTGTTTTGGCCATCGACAATTTGGACCCTAAATATTCATAGAAAATTTGAAGACAATCCAATGTATTAAGAAGGACACCTCCTCTTCTATTGAGGCGGGGAAATGATCATTACAAAATTGAACATTGACTCGTTGGCCCCCCTTTCTATCAAGTAAAGGGATTTTCCATGAATATTCGTAGCATATACAGCATGTGCGTCGTAAATTTGGTTTTGAGATATTGCACTCGTCGATATTACCACGTATTTTCATCGCACGTTGCGATGGAATTTCGTCGCACATTCAGCAGCTGCATCGTAAGTTATTGTCTTGGCATACCTTTTTGTCCCAATTGCGACGAAGTTTTGTCGTAATTGCCACATTTCTTCGTTATTATTGCGACGATAGTTCGTCGTAATTGCGACGATGCATAGGGTTAACCGATATTGAAGGTGGTGACACGTGGAGAGATAATTTTGTTGATGTTTCCACACACACTTGGATCGTGGATATAGTGACGAAATTATTCCGACAAAAAAAAAAAATCGGCTTTCATGGAAATTGCAATGGATAAGTGTGGAAATATCAATGAAAAGCCGTCGCAATTTTTCTCATATGTACTAGTGAACTATGATAGAATACTACAAAAGTTGAACTAACACAAAAGTGAACCAACCTCTATATGATACCTGTGTATCTATTTTTATATATATCGGGCTCTTCATCCATTTAAAATGTATGTCCAAAACCCTAACCCTGCGGACGTTAGGTCTTCCTCCCATGCATGTTTGTTATTCTTCCTCCAGATGTCGCTTTCCTTGTGCACACTTTCTTGCATGCACATGTGTTGTTCTTCCTCCAGTTGTTACTTCAGTTTCTGCATGCTTTCTTTCCCACGATCATCCTTCTTTCCACTTCAGCCTAGTTCCAACACTCCTCATAGTCAATGCCTTATGTTATCATAAAAAAATAGCTCATAGAAATACATGTGACTGTTGAAATAATTACCAGTACAACACAACAAAAATTATACCTCCAACATTAATAGGCTTCATCCAGAAGCAACATAAAAATATGCAAAGTGACTACATAAACTTTTGCACGGTCTAACACTACCTATTTTGCGTGGGTTGTGCGACTGATGCCGACAAGACCCATGCAAACACAAAAAATATGCATGTATGATACTGGTAAGGCCTCACAAACTTCCATCTCGGGTTTACCATGAAAGGCCTCCCAGTCCATGTCTAAAATATTTCATTGGGGACATTTAAGGACTAGGGAGATACCAACATGAGACCTCATATTCAAGGGCCCTCCCAAGGAGTAAGAGGGGACTCATCCTATATTTATCCAAGGTGTTATCAATCAAAGTCCTTTCCATTGGTAACAATTTCTTGTTCTTGTGTTTAAATTTTAGTTGTATCTCATGCATGCTTAGTTTTTGTCATATTTTCCATTTTATTTTATTTCATGTTTACTTCATGGTTGGTCCACTAATAAAATAACTATGGTATGTTTTATCTTGTTTTCTTAACAAGGTACTTAAGTGTCTGGTTTTTTCTCGCCCAAGTGGCAAAACCAACACAATAGATTGGTGAATCCATTGGGGTGTTGCATCAAATTCCTCCCCATTTAAGTCTTTAGATCTCTCTTTATCATTAATTTGTGTTTGTAGGTGTCAAAACCGGCCTACCCTAGTTTCCAAACTCAACAATTGGGCTTTTGGTTAGGATAATTTGTTTTTAATTTTTCTTCCCACCACGGGCCTACATTTGCATGGGTATTGAAGAAACAAATGTGTAGTTTTGTGCAATTTGTGCATTATGTCTGTGTTCTAGCGCAATTTGTGCAATATGAACACTCTACGCATTATGTGTGATTGATATTCATTTAACACACATAAATATTTCTTATCACCGTTTGCAAGGATTTCCAAGTTGGTTCATCAAGTAGCTTTAGATTTACATTTTCCATCACTTTGTAAAGAAAAAAATTCACACTTAGAGTTCTTTCTTGCATAGATAATTAGCTAACATAGGCACTAAAAGGGACAAAAAGAACCATTATTATTTCCTTTTTGTTACCACATGGATGGCCAATTGTAGCATTTGAATTCTTAGTTAAAAAAAAAAAAAAAAAATCATAACCAATTAATCGCTCGAGACTAGGAACCAATTTCAACACCCCTATTATGCTCTTTACCTCGCACCTTTGAGTGATATTGGAGATTTAGAAAGGGGTATTTTAAAAAATTCCATCTCCCTCTAGCAAAATCATCAATTAGGAGAGCCCAAAGCCACCATGGGCACCTCTCAGTGTTCTTTTGAAAATTTGAAATCAATCTTAAAATTTGTAAAGGGCCCATACATGCCCATATGTTTGCAAACATAGCATAGTTTCAAATTTTTCATAAAGTGTTCAAACAACCTAGGTAGTTTAAAGAATTTGTAAGGACCCAATGTCCACATGATTTACAATCTAGGAGAAGTTTCAATTTTCTTAGATTAGATGACATCTTAGGGAGTTTAAATAATCTGTAAGGACCCAATGTCCACATGATTTACAATCTAGGAGAAGCTTCAATTTTCTTAGAGTAGACAACATCTTAGGAAGTTTCAAGGATCAAGTAAGCACCCATATTTCCACATTGCTAGTGATCTAGGGATTTTTGAATTACACAAGGATTTTCTAAACACATTTAGTAAGTTTGATCCGGATTATTTTAAGAACGAAATAAAGGCAAATATATAACAATGAAATATATATAGATATTGCAATAAAAACAGAGATACAGTAATGCACAATTTTTATTAATGACGGAAATGTACAGAGACTGTAAAAATACAGAGTGAATAAACTTGCTAGAATGGTGGCATCTTATCTCTAATAAGAGATGTGATGGCTACGCTCATTCGCAAGAAGAAGATGATGTTTAAAATGAGGCTCTAGAGACCTTTTTAACATAAATAAAATCCAAAACTCTAACCCTGGAAGATGAAACACCAAANATAGTTTCAAATTTTTCATAAAGTGTTCAAACAACCTAGGTAGTTTAAAGAATTTGTAAGGACCCAATGTCCACATGATTTACAATCTAGGAGAAGTTTCAATTTTCTTAGATTAGATGACATCTTAGGGAGTTTAAATAATCTGTAAGGACCCAATGTCCACATGATTTACAATCTAGGAGAAGCTTCAATTTTCTTAGAGTAGACAACATCTTAGGAAGTTTCAAGGATCAAGTAAGCACCCATATTTCCACATTGCTAGTGATCTAGGGATTTTTGAATTACACAAGGATTTTCTAAACACATTTAGTAAGTTTGATCCGGATTATTTTAAGAACGAAATAAAGGCAAATATATAACAATGAAATATATATAGATATTGCAATAAAAACAGAGATACAGTAATGCACAATTTTTATTAATGACGGAAATGTACAGAGACTGTAAAAATACAGAGTGAATAAACTTGCTAGAATGGTGGCATCTTATCTCTAATAAGAGATGTGATGGCTACGCTCATTCGCAAGAAGAAGATGATGTTTAAAATGAGGCTCTAGAGACCTTTTTAACATAAATAAAATCCAAAACTCTAACCCTGGAAGATGAAACACCAAAAGGTTTGTGGGCCCCGATGGGGGTAGTTGATACATCAACTTCCCAAAGTCATAACTTTTGCATACAATATTCATTTGGGGCACATGATAGATCATTAGAAAGTTTTACCTGAGGAAAAGGCACTCCCCCTCCTCATGATCCTATGGTTCTTTTGTTTGGATTGTTGTGGTCACGATAATAGCAGTGGGTTCTGCATCAATTATATATCTTCTTTTATTCTTGTCTAAATCGATGCCCCAGTAGGGGCTTGGTTCTGTTTATTTGAGCTTGGCCACAAATGTCTATTTTTAGCAAAATTCATCAATGTTGTGCCAAGGGATTTTGTGGAATTCGCACCACTTCCTGTTACGAGGAAAATCTCTCTATGGAATGGGATAAACCACAACATACAGAATGACTAAAAAAATCAACTCTAATCCCAAGTATGCTATATAAATTAAAATGATAACAAGACAATATCAAGAGCCTACCTTGTCCGGACGTTCGATGAAGACCACCGTTGAGCACGCAACTCAAAGCTTTATGCATGCAAATTGTCCTCAACAACCAATATACGCAATAATATGGTGATAATATATGATGTTAGCATATAAAATAGCATAATACATTAACATACATGACAAATACACCCATGGAATAATAATTCAAATATTTTCAAGATATCATTTGGATGAGAAAAGAGTATTTCTATTAAAATAATCAACAGAAGTATACAAGTGACAAAATAATGTGTCAGCACGTCTCGGAACCAAGAAACTAAGCCCCTTCCAATTGGGCCTCCACCACTTCAATCTTCCACCAAAGGCAAGCTCATATAAAGGATACAATGAGGTTCTCCATCAAAGAAGGAAGAGCTTAGGCGATAAACAATGAGTTTAGACTTTAAAGGATAAAGGGATGCAGATTGAATGTGAAACGAAAATTTCTCTAGAGTATCTTTTCTCTCAAAAGTTGAATTCTCTCCTCTTCCACGGCTTGTATATGGCTCAATTTATATCCTTAAAATGGAACTGAAGGGCCGATTCGGAATGTTTTCAGTATATGGAAGGTCAAGGATCATGGATCTCGTGAAGTGACATGGAAACCCGACACAATTTTTAATTTTGAGCACCAAACGCGATGTACGTGAGTTGTAGTGGTGCAATTTGCATATACGCATGTTTTCTAACTAGTAGGGCGCGTATATGTGGAAAAATATGATTTTTTGGCTCTGGGAAGTACAAAAGGGGACTTCAAGTCTGCATAGGGAACTGGAAAGGTCATCCAAGAAATTGCATGGGGTGAGGAAGAATTTTCTATAACAGATGCCCTATAATGTGTGAGGTCATAGGAGTATTTGTGATGGCCCAAATACATTATATTCTCAGAAGTGGAGTAATGGAGACTCAATTGGAAGTAATAGTTACTCATGAGAATATTACAATCCATAATGACTTTGTACACATGGTTTCCAATTTGAATTACACTGTAGATCCGTGTGGAAATATACCAAATAGTTTTTCATGGCCATAAATAGGCAATACAAAGTAGACACATGCCATAGGATTTCATAGTCACAAACAAGGCCCAGTGGAAAACCAGTCTCAAAATCAATCTGAAGATATTTGTATACAATGGAGTACAATCTGATCTCCCATGATCATTAAAGTCATATGGGTAATGTTCCAATGGAAACAACTCAGGAAATATACTACTGTAAAAGGATGCTCCATGTCTTCTACACTATCTGCCAAAGGTGCAAGTATCAATCATGTGAACAGAGGAGTTGATGTCGAACACAATGAGACTTTGTTTGATTACCGGTCATTAAGGTGAGACATCCTATCGATAATGAAAGTAGGTATCAAGGCACCGATTACATTCTTGCAAGTGTGAATAAAGGTATTGAGGTCGAACACTTGAAGAATCCATCGATCAGGAAACATTTATGTATTCCCAACTGTCGATATCGGGAGAACCTGCCACTAATGACTGTAAGCCTCTAGGTACTCATAGGACTCTAAGTCTCATTTCCATAATAGATGAGCTAAATTCGATGGAAAGAGACCTGTTGAAAGGAGAGCATTAAGGCATCTCTTATCAGTCGGAATGAGGTACAAAGCAACAGCTTGATGATTTGGAGGAACTCAGACGAAGAGGATGTTCATGAACCAACGATCCTGTGCATATTTTTCATTCACCAGATGCAAGTAGTGCACGAAATAGACCATGTAAATAGAATCCAATAAGGAAGACTACCAACAGAGGCAAGGAAACCACCAAAAAGGCTAATGGAATCCAAGGCACTTCATGAATCCCAATGTGTGAATATATTCCTTGTCGTCGAACACAAGGGAAACCCCCCAGTCAGAAACCAATAAGGAGATGTCGACTGTTGGGTTCAAGTTTACCTACCTATAATGAAATTAGGAGCAAGGTGCATGATAGGACTACATATTCATGTAACTCTGAGACACACTGAGAGTATGGTCAACATGAAAAATCAATAGTTGTGAGAAATGGATGACAAAGGCTTATAAACTTCCTTTGAGCAAGAGCATGAGACATATGGAGGACTCTGGCAGCATAGACTTGATGATGAAACTTTGTGATGCATGAGGCATCAATCAAACTCTCCATAGGGACTGGAAGAATAACCAGTCAAAGGAGTAAGCTCTAAGTAACGATCTCATCTTCCTAAGTTCATGCTAAACCCAAACTTTGGATGACAAGTGGACTCAAAAAAAAATTCTCTACTAAAAGGTGACACAAATGTTGTCGATATAAGATAATATTATTTTCGTGCCCTTATTTTTTTGTTTTTTTCATAGGAAAATGAATGCTATGATACAGGGAAGGAAACAAGTGTCACGAGTAAGAAACTAGCTCCAAACAGTGGAACATACCTATTCTTGATGCAAGGAAGTTCTTCTGGGGCATGGAAACTCAGGGGAATGTTTCCTCTTAGGGTACATGGTGTCAAGATGCAAAAGATATAACCAAGGCTCTACTTGGCTTAGTGATGCAAATTCTTGAGGTAAGAGGCTTATAATGAGAAAGTGGGAACCGTAAATAGGCTCAATATTGCAAGTAGGAGGATGGAATGCAATTACAACTTAACTCCAAAGAATGTATTTTTTCATAAATTTAGTCCCCTAGGCCAGAAAAAATATAAAACAATACCCAGGAGAAATCTTCTAGCCAATGTTGACTAGAGTGTTCCTTTTTCAAAATTAGTCTACTTGGTCTGAAAAAGGGTTAAACTTACACCAAATAGATGTCCTTTCAAATCCATTTAACGAGTGTGAAAGAGACAAGTACACTCGACAATCTTTTCACTTTTGAGAAGGTCAGAAAAGAGATTAAACACGAATCGGTGGGAGTCCCATAGGTGAAGGTCAGAATGATTATGAGCAAGAATATGAGGTTCGAACGCAAAGTCATATCAGAACTATAAGGGACTCTCGGTCCTACTGAATAATTTATGCATGGGCACCAAATGGCATAGAGGTTCTAACTAGGGCACCCATGTTTGGTAAGCCTCTGCCACTCAATAAAAACACTTCTAGTAGCAGTAAGAAGTTTTGGTGTCACTAATAAATGGATTCGTACCTAAGGCATATGGATCACAGTCATAGGAAAATTCAAATATGCAAAATGGATTGAAAACCTATCATATACGCTAGTGATAGAAAATACCTTCTGAAGGCATGAACGGGTGATACGGTGCTAGAAACCACAAAAATCCATGGACAAAACCACCAAAATCAACTCCTTCCATTGCACTATTAGTCTACTAGGTCAAAAATTAGCATAAACTCTATAAAGTGGATAACAATTTTCTACTAATAGTAAAAATGAACAATTATACCATACCATTTGAGTTTTTTACCCACATAGTGCATTTTAGACTATTTTTCCCATGATATTCAAGTGTCAATTGTGGGATATACGATCAACGGAATTGACAATCGTCTAGACCAAGTAAGTGCCCCTCCCCTCCTCTTCATTTCCAGTGGTTTAAATTTCCAATTTAGATCTCATTTTATGAGTTTTAGAGGGTGCAATATGTAAATTAGGGTGTACATGAGTTATAGTTTATCGGGTCACGTATATGGATACATGTATGTGGGCAAAGAAAATCCTTCCTATGTATATGTGGCCCTACACGTGACTATTAACACTGCAGGCCACGTACAAGTCCGCAAATAAGTTTTTTAATGAATTTAACTCAAAAAACAAATTTCCTTTGGTAGGATGGTGCTTGAATGGAGAGAGAGGTAAAATGAGGAGGTATATGCAGCAGTGGAAATAGATGTAGGGTCCCAAATAGCTCTAAAAATATGTGGCCTTTATAAATTTTGGGCTCTTAAAGGAACGAGGGCTCAAGTGAGGTTACTCCAAATGCTCGTAAAATATTGGGATCCAGAGACAAAGGCCTTCAATCTCGATGGGAAACCATTGAGGATTGAAGTAGATGACATCTATTTTCTCACAGGACTGTCTCGTCGGGGCGAGGTGGTGAATCTCAAAGCACGGGGGGCTGGGGGTGGTATGAACATAGAGGATTACATTTACACCCAATATGTTGTAGTAACAGATAAATTATTAAGCCAACTCCCCATCATGGTGATCGAAAACCTGAGTTTGAAGATCGTCCTTCTTGTTCTTACACGGATCTCTGGATCGGCCTTGTTGCACCAGGCTTCAAGGCCACTCATGTTTTACGTAGTGGAGTGTTTACGACCCACTGTTTATGACTAGTGTACCTCATTAATGATTAACATGAAGAGTCATATGACATATTGAAAACAGGGGAGAAAGAGAAACTTTGGGTTTGTATACATCTTATGTAGTTTTTATATTTGAGTGGGTTCCACGTTTGAGCCCTAGAGTAGAGATCATTCCACATGGACGGCGTGATCCGACCATGTCACAGTGGACTGCCGTGATGAGGTGGTACGGTGTAAACCCCCTACAATGATGATTTATTTTTCTGGTGGTGTCGACATGTGATAGCCATTAACAACTACCCCTATGTTGGGATAGACTACAGAGGGGATCCAGATATGCCTCTTCCACTAGGCTCCACCTACGGTGATATAGGTATGAAATTTTTTTGTATATTTCATTTTTTTGTGTTTTTCAAAAAGAATAAAAAACGAAAATATTTGTGTATGGTATCAAGTATTAATAATTACTTTGTCATGCAGATGTAGATCTGCGACGATTGGATGGATTATGACGACATCGGAGGAGGAACCAGGGAGATGATCATGTAGGAGGATATGTGGATATAGTGCTACAAAATGTGTAGGGGAACATGTCTCGTTTGACACACAATATTCCTATGGTTCAAATGGAGGATTTTCTAGAGGCTATGCAGTGGCAGGTGGTGGGTGTGCCCCGTGCATGGGTGCGACTCTTTTGGCATCTCACAAATGTCGTATTGTGCTATCATGATACACATCTGGTGCCACAGGAATAGATGCCATGTTCCTGTATATACCGGACATATATGTATTTTGAGGGTGTGAGCCCTACTTTGTACTATGACACCATATCTTTTGAAAAGATGAAATATAAAATTTTGGTCCTTGTCTTTACTTATATATGTTACAATGTGTACATTGATGAATATGTTTTCTTTACTTTAGTTATGTGAAAAATGACAATCTAAAACATAATTAGCATATGCATCGGATACATAATTAGAACTTCTAGGTATGTAATTATAAGTAATAAAATCAAAGTATCATTCCAAAATTCATACCCGTAGGAATCATCGGAGTGGAGTAGGGTGTCGCACACAATAACTATCGTTTAACTAAAACACGACTAACGGGGAGTCCAGACGAACCTCTAAAAACTGAACACCATGTGAAATGGAATCGCGCAAAATCTCTATAATGGCGCTATACTCAGCCACATTATTCATTGATAGCTCCAGACAAACGCCACAAGAAGACACCAGTTGGCCCTCTGGTGAGTAAATGACTCACATGGAAGAAGACACGTTCCGTGTATGATGACTGGAACCATCTATGAATCCTAAGTAAATTGAAGACTCCATTGACATCTGCTAACCAAGGTAAAACCTAATAAGAAAGTCGACGATACAAAGGAAAAGATATATATACACTAATATACACTAATATACACTAGTATACAAAGAGTCACACCCAAGCTTAAGTTCTCAAGTGTAATATATTTTCAGGTAGAGCCCATTTCTAGGATCATCCAACATATCCCCTTCATAATCCTCCAATTCATAGGCTCCTTTCTCTAAAACATGTTGCATGATATAAGGACCATGCCACATGGGGTTGAACTTGCCTACCCCCAATGGTTATTTGGCTTGGTCATACAAGAGGACCAAGTCACTGTCAGTGTACTGTTGAGGATAGACAGGCCTATCATATTGAATCTTAACACGTCGTTTATTCTCTTTGATAGTCATAGAGGCATCTCAACGCTACTCATCTAGTAGCTCTAGGTGTACAAGGAATTCTTCAAGATTAGATGTGTCAGGTAGGAGCTCAATTTCCATTTTAAAGGAATGGATTTCACATTCAATCGAAAGGATCGACTCCACACCGTGTACTAAGTGAAATGGAGAAAAATCGGTGGAATTCTTAACCAAGGTTCAATATTCCCAAAGCACAGGGTAAAGCATTAGATGTCAGTAAGACTTACTCTGGCTAAAAAAAAATTGCAAGATAGTCTTGAGAGATTTATTCACAGCCTCTACTTGTTCATTTTCCTGGGGATAGTAAGGGGAAGAATGATCCTTCTTAAACCCCAGTTTTGATGCTAACTCCTTCATCATTTCATTTTGAAAGTGACTGCCATGATCAGTAAAAATATCCTTTGGGATTCTCAACCGGGCTATAATTTGGTTGAATACGATGAATGTTGCAGTCTTACCATCGGATTTAATGGTATGAATGGCCTCTACCAACTTAGTAAAGTAATCCACGGCCATGATAATATGTTGATGCCCCCCAACCGAAGTTGGGTTATAGTCCATAAAATATTCCCCCCACTTGGTGAAGGGACCGACGGTGATGACTTGTTGAAGAGGGGATGGATGCAAACGCATTTTCCAAGAGAACACATGGCAAGGGTGACACTTATTGATCGCTTCCAAACAATCTTTAAAAATTGAGGGCCAAAAATAACTAGCTCACAATATGTTTTGGGTTTTCGCAAGCCCAGATAGATGACCACCACAATCCCCACTATGACATTCATTAAGAACCAACTCAACCTCCTCGTGATTCAAGAAACGACACAATATATTATCCACTCATCGACGATACAAAGTTTCACCGATGATAAGGTAGTTTTTAGCTTGATGTTGTATACGTCGTCGATCGTCTCTCAACAGATGTTGGGATAACTTCAAGGTTTGAAGATAAATTAGAATGTCTCCATACCAGGGGTTCAAAGACAAGATAAGGAAAATATGTTCATCCGCAAACAAATCGTTATGAATGAATTCCTCATCCACTCAAGGAAAGTCTAATATCAACTCAGAAAAAACTAGTGATTTCTTAGACTTCGTCGAAGCAAAATCGAGATCAAATTCTTGCAAAATAGCAATCAACTTATTGTATTTTACCCCTATGATACGCCTGGTAAGGACATATTGAAATGGATTGATATCACCAACTACGGTAGTTTTGCAAAGAAATATATAATGTCGTAATATTTGAACGACATGTATGGCATCCAAGGTTATTTTCTCAACGTGAGAGTATTTAAGTTCAGGACCGACTAAGTTTTGACTAAGGTAGTAGACAATGTGCTCATGAAGATCATCGTCCTCCTGAACCAGAACCATACCAATCGTGCCTTCGGATGCGACGATATAAAGCAAATAATCTATATTGTAGTCTGGAGGCTTCAACAGAGGCGTTGATAAAAAGGCCTTCTTAAGAGCATCGAAGGATTCTTGGGCTCTCTGATCCAATACAAACAGAGTTTCCTTCTTCAATAGATGCATGAAACCCTTAGTTAAATTCGCATAGTTCGCTATGAACCAATGCAAGAAGTTAGCCTTCCTCTGTAAACCCTGAAGTTGTCGAATGTTACAAGAGGGAGGCAATCAAAGTATTGCCTCAACCTTCGTAGGATCCACCATGATCCCATGCTTAGAGAATAATAATCCTAATATATAGCCAGACCTAACGAAAAAGATGCAATTGTGAGGGTTTAAATGGATGTGATAATAACGACATCTCTCAAATACTAGTCGAAGGTGAGTAGAATGATCTACTCTCTTGCACTACCAAAAATA
>SNQJ01S0260367.1:0-12272 GCA_010110895.2 Picea sitchensis | reverse complement strand
TACATATTCACATGCATGCCCAAAAGTGAATAAGTCAACAAGATGTCAAAACTATACTATTGCTCAAAATAAATAAAGTATGTCCATTGTCTAAAACAATTGTTGTCCAAAATATGAGTGATTGTCCAAACAATGAAGCTAAAATAAATAGCACGATAAAATCATAAATCATATTTTTTGTGTGAGGTAGTTTGCCTCTATCCACTTTCCTTTGACTCTATTACCTTGGGTATCTATGAAATTTACTTAATAGGAATTTTACTTTTAACCATTGATTCTTTTGGGTGCATTTCTTCAAAAGGGGTGTGTCCATTCTCATGTCGAGGGTGTTGTGAATGAGAAGTGGCCGAGTATGAGGATGCTTAAGTTTGGTTGGAGTCAATGGAATGGGTAACCAATTTTCCTTTGGTAGGCTCTAGTTCTTGGGATTTGAAAGCTTTTGGTAATGCATGTGAATCAATAGAAACAATAGGTTGAACATGTTGCTTAGGCGGAGGTGGTGGTGGAAATGGTAATAACATTGTTTGTCATCCTTCAACATGAAGGTAAGGAGGATGTACAATATCATTCCAACCATAATTTCCTAGGATCTCGGGTGGTAAAGACACATGTGGCTCAACTGGTATGCCAGAAATGCTAGGATAAGCGCACAAAGGTGGTTTTCCGTGTGGAGGGGGACGTCAAAAGGATCTTTTCCAGACTAATTTTAAGAAACTTGTTTGTAAGAGTTGATTAAACTATTTGGAATCAAAATCAAAATAAATGGAAAATCGAAGTCTTGTGTTTCCCCCTTTCCAAAAATCATTTAGCCTTTTTCCTCTGCTTATGTTTCCTATTCCATGGTTCCTCTACTGAAAAATCTCATCTATAAGTTATAAGGCTAAGTTATAGTATGCATACAATAGCAAGTGAAATATCAAATACCATTTTCATTAACAAGTTTTGGAATAGCTCTAAATCAATCAAAAAACACACATACAAGCAACCAAAAATATTTAGGGAAATGATAACTTTCAAGACAACTTTCATATCTACTTTGAAATACTTCACCATCTCATACAACTGGTTATTATTAAAAACATGGGAATTTCAATGTAATTGGGAATGTGAGGGGCTTTGTAATGTATGGAAAGTGAAATAAATGGCAAGGAGAGTAGTATCCCATGTTTAAAACAATAACACATCTATCATCAACCATGTTCCAAAATCCAAATTGATGCCCATAATCATCTCATGTATTCCATGACAAACATTGTTTCTTTACTGCTAACATATCCATTGTCCAAATGAATTGCTTATGTATCAGGGGAAAGAAATATGGACTAAAATGAAAATTAAATTTGGGAACTCGAAATAATTCATGTAAAATGAGAGTATGTGGAAATTGGCCCTGAACAATCAATCATGAACTCATCCAAGTAGAATCCATTTAAAACAATCACCTTGAAATATTTATCTTTCAATATTTTCCCTTTACCATAATTTTGTTGATCGAAATATGTCTATGTTGTCAAATATTCATATCAATTTGATAAAGAAAACATTTCTTATTTCATACAACAGGGGGGAAATATGAAATTTTAAAATGATATATATACTCGAGAATTAAGGAATAACAAATGAAAAGTGGATATGAAATATTTGGTCCTGTATGCAGAAATAGAAGCATATCAAATCATAAAATAATGAGGGTTATATTTTTTTTAATTTGAATCTTCATGTCCATAATCAATGACCAAATTTGTATGTACATGTAATCTAAACTCTGCACGAAATATTTAATAATTATCAATTATCATATAGAAACCATTTTAATGTGTCAATAGAACCAATACCACTACCTCAAAAACTTTATGGCATAATTGTCCTGTTTTCCTTTTATTATTTCCAAAGCCATAAAAAGATAAAGCTTGAAATCTCATTTATTAATCAAACCTAGTGAGAAAGGTCCTTAAAAAAATACATATACATGTCAAAAGAACTTATTGAAACCCATGAGAGTTAGAAACAGGGTCCAATACCTCCCTTAAACTTTCTCGATAATATATCAAGATTAGCCATCCGCAGAAAAATTTCTCTATGTAAAACAACTAAGGTATCAGCTAGACAAAATTGTAAAATTATCCACTGTTCGAGTCAAAAGAAGGTGCTTTCTTTCATGCACAGGGTTCTAAAACTTAAATAATTAAAGAATAAAAATATACGAGCAAGGATTCTTTGATTTCTTGCGATAGGGTTTTAAAATCAAACTAACCAATGTCCAGGGGAAACTATTAATAATATAAGTGGAACAGGACTATAGAATAACCCTTTGAAATGCATGAGTTCGAAATGCATGAGTTCGAGATTTAGTGGTGTTATTTTTTTCCTTTGTTTCAAAACAAGTCAACTTTATATTTTTGTCGATGGAAATAAAAGGTGACAGATTGTACAAAAATTCAAAGAAAATCTTTGTTATGCGTAGGAGTAGAATAAAATACAATAATACAACCAAAATATTTATTGAACCTTGGAGTATATTTTACAATAACAGGATTAGCAATATAGATGAAACCCATGACATGATAATGTTCAGGAACTCTTGCAACGCATGGTCAGGAAGAACCAGGGAAATATTTTAAATACTTGGGTTCAAAACTGTTCAAGGAAAACTAAAATATATGCAGAGGAAAACCCAAGAGTCACCTTCCTTCTTTATGTCTGAAATCTTAAATTTTAAAGAGTGGAAAATGAAGCTACATATATTTATGAAAAAGAGTAGGAAATAAGTTACACAACAAAAAAAAAATCCATATCCAATGATCTCACAGAGTTGGGACCTAAAGATAGCGAATTTCAGGATGGGGAAAATGACAAAGTAATAAGACAAGGAAATACTTTCTTTTGAAAAACAAAAATGAGCTCGAGAAGAAAAAATAACATCATACTCATTACAAGTCATGCAGAGCTTATTCCAAAACCATTTATTGCAAAAACAAAGGTGCATTTCATGGGTACCATCTAAAATAACATACCTTCCTTTGGTGCTTAACTATTTCCGAAAAAAAAAAAAGTCTCCAGTTAACACCACCTCCATGAGAAACATCACTTACCAGTGCAAAACCAAAATGAAATGCCAAAACCCCAATGAAAGGTGGTATACCTCGATGAAATAATTCTCACATCCCATGCATTGAATGCATGGGGAATCACGTTCTCCAAAAATCAACATCTCATTAACTTTCCAATCCAACTCAAATCCCACCATTACCTTCCACCAATCACAAATCTGAAAATTTGCCAAATATGAAATGTTCACATGCCATATAAATACGTCAACGGACACAACATTATCAAGCTGAATGAAGACCTAAATTCACATTGACCTCGTCAATCAAACATTTAAAAACACATTTATCGTAAATAAATAGCATGAACAACACATATTTGAAACTCAAGTGCCAAAGCATAGTTTTGAAATGGTGCAAATATCAATGATGAGTACATGTGTTATAACTTATAAAATATGCATTTGAAACTCGAAATATCGACCCTTTGATTCAACATCTTATTCAACACTTCCATATATATACTTCATATTATGGGTACGATGACATGTGATATCAAACCCCAAAAAATTTAAACACATGCAAAGCAGTTAACCTCATAGTAGGCCCATTCATATAACGTGTTTCCTTTTATTTTAGAAAAACTCATGTCATTAGGACTTCAACTACTATGATTTTTCTATGTTTTGACGAAGAAAAAGGAACCATTAATAATTTATAACCCTTGGATATAAGTTTTTTTATGAGTGAAATGCATGGTTTATAACTAAACTTCTCTTCTTCTAGTGTAATCAAATTGGCGGTGAGACTGATTCTCAAACTACAAGGAGAATTATAATCACTGTATAAGCCAATGAAAACACATTAGTATGCTCGTGATATTCAATCGGGGGGATATTTGAAAATAAAGGACTTTTCTTTCTCCTTAAGAGGCCCCACCTATTGTTAAATATTTAATATATCGTAGATAATAAAAAAAAAAAATTATGCCTTGCAACTATTTTCACATTGGTGACTAGTTTACGAGTTTGTAAGTCAATATAAAGGAAATTTTGTTGAATGCATGCTTGGATAGAGATTTCGAGGTAAGTGATTCGTGTATCACCCTATTGTGGTTTTGGTTTCTTGATGTTAAATTTGACATTGTGGTGATGACAAGTGCAATAACAATTGGATTATTACCGAGTGAGAGAGATTGTTCTTTTATCCACCCTTTCTCAATTGCTTCTTGGGCTCTCTAGGTTATGTCTGTGCTTCATTCTAGGATTGAAGGGTCTGTTAGAGGGTCTTTCATTGGTGTAGGCTTTAGGCTTCTGGATGCAGGTCATTTCTATCTGATTATTATCCTGAATATAGCTCAAGATTTGTTGGATGTCATGGAAAACATAATGAATTATGGTCCTAAAGGAATGGATTTGCAAGAGGATGCATTTATGGAACATCAATTCTTTGTCATTTCAGTGAATGCTCTTAACTTTATGGTCTTCTTTGTTCTGGATACTTTGGTTCATCACCGATCCATGGTTGAACAATTACAACATGAGGTCGCCACATTCAGGAGCCAAGTAGAATAAATTCAACTACAATCTGCTCAAGGAAATCCGGGAACCTTGCTCAAGGGAATTCTGATTCAACCAAGGTAAATGAGTAATAGTTTATAAGCGAGGTATCTAACATCATAGACCTAAATGGTCCAACAGTGCCTCTGTACAATGAAGATGAAAATGAAGTGGAGGTTCCAAAATGATTGCATTTATATAAAGTGGTATGTTTTTTCTTTTTTGTATGTATAAATGGTATATATTACCATATATATTTAGTCTATTTATGCAACAGTAATAGATTTTGTATAAATAGGAGAGATAGGAGAGAGAAATGGAAGCTAGTTGTGATGGAAACACTAGAATATTGTGTTGGTCTCTGGTTTTCTTTTTTGTAGTTAGTGGTCTTGGCCTCACCCTTTTTATGAATTAAAATACTCGAGTCTTTGTGAAAAAAATAAATTAAAATAGCATCTAGATACATTGTACACACCCAATGAATGATGCTTTCATATCAAATTTGTATGTATATAGGGGTTCTAGGATTGCCTTTCTTTTGCTAGGGCTGACCGATAATGAGGTAAAGTAATACTAGAAAACAAAAATTGAGAAGGAGTTGAAGCTTAGACTAAGTAATCCACATAATAGTGAAGTAGCAATACTTTATTGGGATGACTTTTCTTGTTATCTATAAATAAGGGTGGAGTGAGAGTCCTCCTTATGAGATACATGGAGTTTCTTGTATTTGGAGATCAACTCATTGAGAAATTGTGTTTCCCTACCTTAAGGGTTTTTAATATTAATAAACTATGAAGCATTTATGATATCTTTTTTTCAAGTTTAAGGATTGAGGATCATAGCAGGGTCCTAAAGCCTTCATAAAATGAAAAATCAATGGAACACGAAGTTTAGGTCGATTATGTCCCATTGAAACATGTCAAGGAAGAATGATATGAATGGACCAATTTTTCATTTGATGCACTAAACACTCAAATCCATTGCCAAGGAGCTTCAAGATGCCAAGGAGACGATCACTCATATGTCACTATTACTTAAATCACTTGTGTGTGAGAAAAAGAGAGAGATCAACAAAAGAAAATGATAAAGTTTATAGTAGGAAATCATGGGGTCTTCATTCTATGAACCTGTGACATAGCATGGAGGTTTGTTACTATTATTTAATCAACAAATGTACATATAAATACATTAGGATTGGCCTTAAGATACATTCACTATCTTAGCCACACAATTCATTTGTTGAGAGAATCTCTCAACCACGCACCTAAATAGGATCTAAGATCTCTCCTAGATCTAACAAACTCCTAAATCACTCACAAAGAGATAATTTCTACATTACAATTATCAAACCAGAATCTTAATAATATGATGAAGAATATCTCATATTAAATACATAAGACAAGTATGCCTTAATTAATCCAACACCCTCCCTTAATGAGTGCTTGTCTTGATCTCTATCAAGTTGTCTCTTAAACCTCGTAAGGGTGTAGCTCGCAAGTGGGGTTCCCCAATCATAGATCTCTTAAACTCAATTATTGAACACCCACACACATGTCACCTAACCTCACTAGGAGGCCACTCCAATGTCTCAACAACTATTAAGAGATCAATCCCTAGATCCACAATTCCCAAACCAATTGGAAAACCATCAATATTGAGCTTTTACCTGCACTTGATCCCTTTTAGAAATACAATACAATTGCTTCAGACCAAGTAATGAATTAGTTGTTTAATTTCAAAGACTAACAACTGATCATTCTATCTACAAAATAGTTTAAATACGAAATGTATCCAAGTCAATCTTACAATATGACCTCCTTCATATGCTCTGGAGATTCTATTATCATTATTTTACAAACCAATAATAATAATAATATATTTAAAAATAATTAATACAATCCCTTCTCTTATAACTTAATGTAACTATTTTCTATATAAAAAAATCCATCCAAAAACATAATATAACTATTTTTTATATAAAAAAATCCATCCAAAAACATAAGTCGAGCTTCATGTCCACGCTTTGCACCTTTCTTTTTTTTTTCTGTGTATGACCACATTGAAAAACTTTCGTTCTATCTCCTTTTTTCGTTTTGCTTCAGTGTTGAACGCTCCACCGACAGTGATCTAAAATTTGGCAGTGCACACAGAGGTTGGCGGCCTTTTCAATGTTTTTTCTTTTTTTTGACTTCATCTTCAAAGGTGACTTTCCTACTCTTAATCTCTTTGTTGTAGTTTCTCATCTTATCTTAAGAAACCAAAAACGCTTTATGGAACCCATTCGAACAACTTGCAGGCTGGTTAGGTTTTGAGTCCACGTATTGGCTCTGTGTTTTCAGATCAAATCTCTTCTCCTATATTTAAACAAGGTGAAATCCACGTACATGAACTGTGATCAGATATTGGTAGATATTGGTTAACAGGGTGAAGCCCACTTGTAAGGAACTTCAAATGTGAAAGATATATAAAACTTCCCAAAAATATGACTTTAAGTCCATTCATAACTAATGTAATATATGAAATGTGTAATAGAGCTTAGAATTGATTGGTATTTGAAAGTATAAATAAGAATGGAGTGACTTTAAGTCCATCCATAATTAATGTAATATATGAAATGTGTAATAGAGCTTAGAATTGATTGGTATTTGAAAGTATAAATAAGAATGGAGTCTTTATAAGATGTGTGGAGTTTATTATATTTAAATCTTAATTTATTGAAAAATAAAAAATAACTCAACCATTGAGAAGCAATCCAACCTTAAAAAATAAAAATAAGTGAATATAAATCAATTTCTTCTCATATTTTTTTTTTAAATTTAAGAATTAAAAATCATAACAAACTCTTAAAATCCTCCTAAAATGAAAATCCAATGCAACAAAAAGTTCAAATTGGCTTTGTCCCATTGAAACATGTCAAGAAACTAATTTTATTTTTGATGTAGTAAACACTCAAATCCCTAGCCAAGGAGGTTTAAGTTCAAACTAGCTCAGACACCACTATTACTTCATGCAGAGTATGATGGGATTACAATGATATTGTTGCAGGTGTGTTGAGAGTTCACAAAACAATACGTCTTGGGAAGATCTCGAGTCAATCTCTAGTCACATGTTCGAGACCCAAGGAGCAGTACTAAAATCGTATTTGAATCAATACTAATTTTTACAGGCTAATGAAATATTTTTGGAGGATTTGTTATTTTTACGTCAAAGGCGTACATCTATTGATAATGGGCACATTTAATAGGTTTTTAGTGCTTAATCAGTTTTGTATGGACAAAATTAAATATTGATGGAATATTCTTAGTTGTCCCAATAAATCAATGGTTGTGATTTCAACCACTAACTTCCTCACTATTATAAAGACATTCGTTTACATGTTTATTTTTTTACTTTTACTTTATCATATTTAAAATTTACTATGGTGGCTAGCTATTTCCACGTCTGAGTGATTAACAAAAATTAAGGTTTTGTTACAGAGTGGAGAATCCACATTTCATTTTCTGGACCAGCCGAAACCTTTCCCAGTTCACCAGCCACAAGTATACGGTTATGCTAATTATTATTTATATTTATTTTCTTAAGGATTTATTTATTTATTTTTAACTAGGAGAAAATATATTAAAAAGGGGTAGCCAAGGCTTACATGTGAAATCAGAAATTACAAACTTGGATTTTTTGGTTTCCATTGCTTAAAGCTTTTGGGCATAATTGACCCTTGTGCCTTTCATGTGATTATGATTCCCTTCTAAACAACAGGGGTTAATAGTTGTTGTCCTGTAAAAGACTCCTAAGATAAAAATACTTCTAAAAAACATTAAATAGGGGAATTACATTTGCCAATGGGCCTTTCATTTCTTTTATTTTTGCCAATTGGAACTTGTTTGATTGGACCTGCTCACGATTTGAAGTGATTTGAAGAGCTGTGCTATCTTCCCGGATTTCCATCTGGTCTGTTGCCTGCTGGGGAATATTGATTTCTGCTTGGTTTTGTGGGTTGATATGTTGTTCTGGAGAATGATACACCAACTTCTCAAAGGTTGTGGCAGCCTTGTCACCAAGTTGGCCTATTCATCTGCCCATTTGTTGTTTTCCCTTTTGATGTGGATGAAGGAGGCGGACTATAAATCTATGAGGGATACACTGATCTTTTTCCAAATTGCAGTTAGATGAATATTTCTTGGCTTTGAACTGGTGATCAAGATTTTTATTTTGTAATCAGAGAGTCCCCTGCAATAATAAGATTGGTGACTCCCGATTCGACTACCATTTGAACTCATTTCAACATGGCGAGTTGTTCCACTTGATTGTTGGAGGCATGTATTATGCTCCAGGCATATCTTACTACTTTCAATTCAGCAAGACCCCTCCCGCTCCTGCTACTCTGTAACACCCTATTTCCCCCAATTTGTAAAAATAACTGGACTGACCAAGAACTGTGGAAAACTCAGAAATGTGAATATGTGATGTGAATGGACCTTGTGGAAAAGGTCAATGAATGTGAATAATATTATGAATTTATATTGCAGGACTGTTGAGAGGGGATATGCTGAAAAAGAGACCATGATGGCTGCAGAAAGGCGGTGGAAGGCACTTGGAAAGGTGGCGTTAACTTCCACCGAAAATCAATACTGTATTTGGACTCCACTGGCTTGGAGAACCAAAAGCGGCTTGTTGGCCCCGAATTAAATGTCTCGCAGGATGGTAGGTACATGGCTCCTCAGGAATTAATGAGGGATGGGGAGGTGAACCACCCATCCATAGAGTCGTCAGGCCTGACCAGCGCGAGGGAAATCGTGCCACACGCAACCTCGCAAAAGGATAAGGCGTGGGGGAGAAGTGATTGGGGGCAGACGCAAGGGGAGAAAGAGAGCTCTGGTGATATGCAGAGTGGGTGATAGCAGAGAGGAAGGAGAGTAACCTTCACTCCTGGTCATTGGAAAACAGAGATGCAGTCTCACAACATCGTGGTCTCAGCTCGGGGGTGGCTAGTGGTAAATCCACTGGGAGTCGTTGAGCCTATGGTTGGGTGGAAACAAGCACCACTCTCAGCAGTTGTATAACCCTTGGTGTTACTTTCTGATAAGTGTTTTTCCTTTGGCATCTTGAAATATATGTATTTTGACAATTATGTTCATAAGCTGTGAATTGTGAATAATTTCAGTATAAGAATGTTTGTATGATGTTTTGATCAGTACTGGTAGTTGTATGTTTATAATGGAAAGACTACGTATGTCTTATGTTCTCATAAATTGTTATTTATATACATATTGATCTAATTCAGACTTCACTTCTGGTTCTCGGGAGAGAGATACCCTTATCTGCTTCAGATAGTACCCTGGGTAAACCTCCCCATAGAGATACCCTTCTCAAAAAGCCCATCAAGAACCTGGAAAAAGGATGTGAAGGTGCAAGGCCTTAAGAAAATCCATGATAAGTATCGAATTGATGGACGAGATCCCATTGGGATATCGGTGGTCACTCACGGCCGTCAGATCGGAAGAAGAAACTGGAGGGTTAAGCGCCTTAACCCTGAATAGGTGTTGATCGACGGGCGAGATCCCGTCGAGAAATCTGTGGTCACCCATGACCGTTAGATTGGTAGGAGAAAGTAGGGTGGGGGTTAAATCCCTTACCACTTTTTCTTTATGTGTCTTCATGGGTAGCGAAGAGATCAGGATCGTGGATCCCCAAGGTCCATGAGAACATCTGGACCATTGATTTTTCCACATCCAGGAAGTCATGGGAGAATGCATAAGTTAGGAACCTTTCTGAGCCTCCAGATCTCGGCTGGAAAACCCAACAACCATTGGATTTGTCAGGAGATACCTGAGGGTTAAACTGCCAGTGAATAAGGGAGATAGCCCCGAAATAGATCTGGACCATCCGATTAAAGGAGGCCACGTGTCGTGAGATTTCCCATTTCAGGAAATCGGGAGTTGGGAACTCGGAAGTTATGGTGACGAGAGATCGGGATGTTCCATGGTGGAAACCCCGAAGTAGTCATAGACCGACCGATTTCGGGAGGCTACGTGTCGAGAGATTACCCATTTCGGGAAATCGAGGATCGGGGATTCGGGAGTTCCGTTGACAAGAGGTCAGGCTCTCGCCTTAATAAATCTCGACGGAAGAGAGAGTGTGGTCATGTGGGAAGAGGTCATATTGACCAAGGCATAACCCAAGGGGCTAATCACTGATTTAGGCTTGTTTGGCACTTCGGCATTTCAACACTCGAGATACCGAAGGGCATGTTCCCTCGTGCTCTCAAACCCAGAAATCCAGACTTATAAATATCAAGATGTTAGCATGTGGTTAAGTCCTTATGAACAGACGATATTCTTTTGGAGGATCTCAGGGTCTATAACAACCATCATATGTGAGGAAGAGATGTCAACTTTAAACTGGGGCGTGAATGCGCCTTAGGGTAAGTGGCGAGCAGATCTGGATGGCCAAAGTCCACCTGCCCAGATCTACGGTTGAGGCTTCATTCTGGAACCCCCTTGTTGTTCTGCCTTTAGTGGTGAGGGGGGGGTCTAGAATCAAATGCGCAACTATGGAACAGTCAGGATTTATTCACCTTGATCAACGACATTCAGGCGAATTCCAGACCCCCCTTGCCATTCTGCCTTTAATGGGAGGGGGGGTCTGGAATGGTGTGGCATGTGAAGTTGGACCCATCTCCTGTCACATCGCCCACTGTGTTGTGTTTCCCCTCTTGCCACCTGTACTCCACTCAACCACGCGACAGGGCCATTCTTAATGGCCACTTGTTAACCCTGTAGGGATTCGTCCCTATTGGCCAGTCACTAACCCTGCCGGGGTTCGGCGGTTGCAGAGTCGAACGATTCGACATCCCCGTAGCACTGAGGCACGAAATAGAAAGAGGCGCCATGATTATTTGACCTGTGACCATGACCCGTGATCACATGGGAGCAGAGAGAGAGAAATAGCTAGCTTACGCTAGGCCTCCGTAGATATTTCGAGGGCTCTGATTCTGCAGAAATCAACGAAAATTTTATTATGGTAGTGGGTGTGTTACAAAGTGGTATCAGAACATGGTGACAACACTCAGCCTGATTGGGCTCATGAACGAGTTGCGCATAAGTTCCATTCGAAGCACTCCTAAGAGGAGTAACCCCCTAACTTAACTCTCTTATCCAGGATCAAAACTTGGAAACGAGAACCTGACTGTGTATGCATGTGAAAGAGTTATGAATTTATGCGCAGGTTATAAAAATGTATCTAACTCTTGACTAATAACCAACGTTTGTCTTTTCACCCAAGTGGAGGATCAACCGCGGGAATTTACAGACGCAGAGAATGGTGACTCACCAAGAGATGGGAGAAGGCTCCCACAATAGAGACGAAGAGTCTGACAAAAGAAGAGCAATAGGAATCCCTCCAGATCTAGCTGAGACTGTCAGGAGTCTCATGGTTGAATTGCAAAGCTGCAAGGCTGACAATGAAAGGATGATGAAAGAACAAGAAAAGCAAACTGAAATTAATGCAGTTTTACTGTAGAGCTTATCCGACCTACAACGACAAATGAAGCATGAACCCGAGATGCAGAAACATGGTCATATCAGTGGCCATACTGAGAGGAGCACCTCAAGGAAGTGTTGATTAAGGTTGGTTGTCATTGATGTCAACCCTTGAAGAAAGACCCGTA
>SNQJ01S0260365.1:0-12272 GCA_010110895.2 Picea sitchensis | reverse complement strand
CTTGTTTGGGTACTCAATTGGCTCATAGCTCATCCTATCATCCTCAATCTGATGGAAAAACCAAGATAGTGAACAAATGTCTGGAAGGATACCTTATTTTCTTTGTCTATGATAAACAAACACAATGGTTCAAATGGTTACTCTTGGCATAATGGTGGTATAACACTTCCTTTCACACTGCAACAAAAATGACACCATTTATGGCAGTCTATGGATACCACCCTCGTTCCATCACTTCTTCTCTAAAATAAAAATCTAAGGTTCAAGAAATGGAAGATCACATCGAGCATCAACAACAAGTTCTCCAAATATTAAAGGACAACCTTACCATGGCACAAAATCGCATGAAACAACAAGCAGATCAACATCGTAGTGAAAGAAGTTTTGAAGTGTCGGAGTTACTTCACACACACCTAGGATTTGTTTTTCCTAAGGTTATTCCTTGTTTATTAGTCATAATTAGTGATCATCCAGTCTCCTATATTTTAGGCGAGAATATTCCACCCGGAGAATATTCTCTTTCAGTTGACACTTCAGTTTGACTAGTTGAGTTGAGCTTAAATGTTGCATTGGGATCATCACCATGCAACATTGGGATCATCACCACGCTAATTTGACCTTGCCTTGGTATCATCACCAGAGTGTCACATTAGCCTTGATTCCCTAAGTTAACTCCTCACTACTCTATGTTCAGTTAGTTAACTGGAGACTAGTTGACTAGTTAACTCAACTAGGTGGCAATTCACTCCCATAACTGCCTAAGAGACTAGAATAGGTAGAAGTTCACTCCTGTAACTATTGGTGTGTGTCCAGATCACTCTAGACCACCAGTATGACACATTGGTTCACCTCAAGTCGAACTCATTGAGATATACAGAGTATATCATGTGTAAATTATTCATTTTTCACAACGGTTAATGAGAATTATTTCATTCTTTCTCTCCTTCTTCTTTCTCCAATTCTCTCTGCAAATGTGTGTATTATTTTTTAGATAGATCTATTATTTGTAGGTTCAACAGATTTACATGGTATCATATCTGATGAACTTCTAAGAAAAATCTACACCAAAATTTTTTGCAGGTACAAAAGATTGAAGACAACGGAAAGATGGAATTCCAAAAAGAATTCATTCTTACACCTTACAAATATTTTGCATGGAAGGAGAAAATAGCCATACATATCCAATCCAAAGGGTTGTATAGGTTAACCATGAATACATATACAGAGCTGACATCAGCCATACAAAAATCCAAGTACTTAAATCGCATGGATGAGGCACTCAGAACAATTTGCAGTCTTATTTCTCTCGATCTCCTTTTTCATATATCTTCCTGTAAGAATCCCAATGAATCCTGGACCATATTGGAAGGGATCTTTGGAAAACAGGATGAGATGAGGGGACACATGCTAGAGGTGGAGCTGCTCACATTGGATCCAAAAATCTTTGAAAATATCCAAAATTTCTTTACAAAATTCAAGGATTTACTATCGCAACTCAAAGCTTGCGAGGTTGATAAATCAAAGGAGGAGAAACAAATGGTTCTCACCATTCTCTCCAAGATTGGTCATAAATTATCTGTATTCATATATACATTCCATATTGTCAGATTCGCCTCTGGAGCCACCTGGAAGATGCCTTCTCTTGAGGACTTTATCGAATCCTTGACACAAGAGGAAACCAAGCTCATCAACATGGGCACAATCAAAGGCCCAAGGGTGCATGCACTCACTGTACACAAAACAAAATGAAATCTAAATATAAAGAAAAAATGAAATCTCATGCACATTCGAATAAGGAAGGGTACACAAAACCCTTCACCGATGCCTCCAGATCCAAAGGAGAAAAGGGAAGAAAAGGGGGAAAATGCACATACTGTCACAAAGGATTCCATTCGAAATCCGCATAAATGCAAAAAAAAAATATATCTGTTGTCTCAAATACTTCAGAAAAACAACCTTGGAGATCGCATCCCCAAGGGTGCAAAGAAGAAGAAGCCAGAAGATCTGAATTCCAAGAAAGGCAATTCTAGCCATGCCTTGATTTCAATCAACTCCTCTCCGGATGCTTGGATCGTATATTCAGGAGCATCACATCAAATGGATGCCTCAGAAGCATTCTATTATTCATTGGATGCATGAAAAGGTCCTCCTATTTTGATGGGGGACAACTCTTCTGTCGAAGTCACCGGCAAAGGAAGGATTGAACTCACCAATGGAAGTTTCGAGAATGTGTTGCATGTTCCCAAGCTTTCTGTCAACCTTCTCTCCATGTATCAGATGACTAATTCGGGCACCAGAAAGAAATTCATATTCACACTAAACTCCGTGGACATCTACGACATGAAAACCAACTCCAGGGTTGCTACTGGTGAGGTAAATCATCAAGCTAGATTGTATACATTCTTTGAATTCATTGAACCTGATTCTTCTTTACTGCTTACTCATGCTGACAAAAGTAGTAGGATATGGCATGAAAGGTTTGGACATTTGAATTTCATATATGTGCAACATCTTAGCAAGCACAGATTGGTTTATGGTCTACCAGACATCCATTTCTCCAAGGGAGTGTGTGGGGGATGTGTTCTTGGAAAACACCCTCAAGAGAAATTCGACAAGGGAAAGTCTCAGTGAGCTTCCACACCTTTATATCTGATCCAAAGTGACCTTATGGGTCCTTTTCCACATCCATCCATCAGCAAAGTGAGGTTTGTTCTCATTTTTGTTGATGATTTCTCATGTTTTACTTGGATCTACTTTCTCAGGCAAAAATCTAAGGTCTCTCAACACCTCAAAGATTTCAAATCTTTGGTTGAGACACAGTCTGGAAAGAAGATCAAAGTCCTCCAAACTGATAACAGGGGAGAGTATGTGAATCATGAGATCCATAATCTTTTCCATGGGACGGGGATTCAGTTGTAGCACACAGTTCCCTATACTCCGCAGCAAAACGGAGTTGTTGAGCAGAAAAACCGATCTCTAAAGGAGATGGCATCTTCCATGTTGCATGCAAAGTCACTACCACAGAGACTATGGACCAAAGAACTTAACTGTTCAACATACATCCAAAATAGATCTCCCCATAGATATGTCAAGGATAAGACCCCCTACAAGGCTAGGAGCGGCCTCAAACTGGAAGTGACCCACTTTCGCATTTTTGGTTCTCGTGCATGGGCTCGGATTCCCTCTGAAAAGAGGAACGCACTTGATCCACAGAGAACTGAGTGCATTTTTGTTGGACACCCCAATGGTGTGAAGGTATATCAGCTTATTGATCTTTCCTCAGACTGGCTCATCATTGAGCATAGTTTCCAATTCGAGGAAAGTGTCTCGCATGTACCTCAGTAGCTGCATGCAGACACCTTCACTCTTCCACCTATCTGAGATGATGAGCATGCACATGATGACTCTACTTCAGAAGAGAGTTATGATTCAAAGGCCTCGGATGATTCAAATTCAGAGTTAGTATAGTCAAATTCAGAGTTAGAGCATCCAGATGCAGTTGTAGAGCCAGAGAAGAGGCCCAAGTGGGCACGAAGTACTCTTTAGGATGCATGGGATCTCGTTGGTGATCCATCTGATACTAGGAGGACTCAATCTAATTTCAAGGAGCCTCCTATTGCACTCACTGCCACTGAACAATTTCCTTCTAGGCATCTTTTCTTGGTTCAGTCTTCAGATCCACAGTCTTATGGTGAGGCTATTGAAAATCCCTTTTGGGAATCTTCCATGCAAGAGGAGTACAACTCCCTCCTCGAGAACCAAACTTGGGATATGGTTCCCCTTCCTTCTGGAAGGAAACTTGTCAGATGTAGATGGGTCTACAGGACCAAGAGCACAGCAGATGGACAAATTATCAAATACAAAGCCAGGCTTGATGCCAAGAGCTTTCAGCAGGTTCATGGTATTGACTATGATGAGACCTTCACTCCAATAGCAAAGATGGATTCCATATGATTGGAACTTGCCATTCCGGTAGCCAAGGGATGGGAAGTCCATCAGATGGACGTGAAGAATGCATTTATTCACGATGATCTCTCTGAGGAGATCTACATGGAGCATCCCCATGGATTTATGTAGGACTCATCTTTGGTCTGTCGACTGAAAAAGTCACTTTATGGCCTCAAGAAGGCTCTAAGGGCATGGTATGCCAAGATGGATTCCTACCTATTGTCACAAAACTTTGTACGTTGTAAATTAGACCTGAATGTCTACATGCTCAGGACAGATGATTCACTTCTACTTTTAGTTATGTATGTCGATGATTTGTTGATCATCAGGTGCTTGACTTCAGTGATTGTTGCAGTCAAGAGGATTCTACATGACAGGTTTTTGATGATGGACATGGGTCCGCTACACTTCTTCCTTGGAATCGAGATCAATCAAGATGCATCAGACATCAAACTGTCTCAGGAAAAGTATGCATGAGATCTCTTTGAGATATTTCATGTGACAGACTGCAAGTCTACTCCGACTCCTTTCCTATCAGGAGTCAAACTTGAGGATGGCGAGGGGACTCCATTGGTTGACAACACACTGTACAAATAGCTAGTGGGGAGCTTGTTGTATGTTAGGGTCCTAACCCGCACATAGGTAGAGCAATATATTCGGATGTAATAGAGGTCAATATTAGTAAGGCCTTTCAATAAAATAGAATAAGGTGGATGTAAGAATACCTAATAGAAGCTTCCGCTTCGAGAAGGATCTTCCTCTAGATTCTTCTTTTGATAGACATATTTAGTATAAATAGGAGTCGAGGGTATGAGAACCCTATCTTGGAGATTATTGTAATAGAGCGATGCTCGACTTGAGGTTGCCCCCTCGAAGAGGCCCGTGAACATTTCTTTTTGAATCAAAGTGTTATTCCTATTGTTCTTATATCATTTCTATGTTATTGTGGAGATTATGTTGGTTATATTACTATTATTCTGCCATTTCTAGCATTTTATTTTTGTTCTGCATACTTTTTATATTTGGTATATTACAAGTGGTATTAGAGCACTTTCCTTGGAAGAAATTGTGGGATTTTTTTTTCAGGGTAGAGACGTATTCCGGCATATTTAATCCACAAAGATATGTCATTATGTGCATAAACTCGCAGTTGAGGGATTCATACATGCAAGAAATACAAGTGGTTATTAAGCGCACATATGTTGGCCACCCTTGTAACCCCTGTTGGTACCCCTTCAAGTGGTAGTGCATCAGAAAACACCTGTGTATGGATCGACCTAGATTTCCTAAATCCCTATTTAGATAAACCGATCGACCACCTGACTGCTATAGTTCCACTAAGAACAACACTCGGGAAGATACTCTCTAGTACCTGGTGTTAGCATCGGAAGTCACCCCTGGATTACAACAGGAGAAGAGCCTGACGCCCATCAGTTTATGTCACGATTTGTTTAATGGGGTGATCAAATGGAGGTTAACTCAGAATGATGTGGTTCTAACTCGGAAACTAGGCCAGGCATGCATGGGCAAGTGAGGTCTTAGATAAAATTCAGACAGTAAGTTGTAGTAAGGGTGAGTAGGGAGAAGACTTGTATTGGAGAGGTGCAAAGGTCTGTCGTAAACAACAGGTTTCTAACAGACTGTAGGAGAAAACATTTAAATGTAAGATCTTCTTACATTCAAACACAAAAAACCAGAGGATACAATAATGCAACAATAAATCCTTTATCACAACATGACCGCAATAATTCATGCGAATCAGTCGATCATGAATTCTCTTAGTATAAGATGAAAACTAGATGGAGTAGGAAGACTGTCTGTCATTAAACAAGAAATCTTACATACCAATACAGAACCAGAGAACTAGAGTCTGTTCTAAAACTTTACAACTGGGAGCTTCGCTCTACCATCGATAGATTACAAAATACAAAGACTGAGCCTATATACTCAGAAAATTTGCCTAACAGCGGCGTGCCCAGTCATCCAAGGCTTGGTGTCCTTTCAACCAAATTCGGACAGATATTCCTCGCCAGACGACACCTTATCTACGCATGGATCCTGTAAGGGAAGTAGCTGAGTTATTAAGAGCCAAGTTAGCATGTGCAGACTTCTTCTAGTCAGATGAGAACTCGGCATGACCTTTTGGAAAAAATCAGTGTACAGGACCATCTCGGGCAGACTGCCTGCCAGAACCTCCATGACTTGCATTCAATAAGTGAGCTGAGGTTTCAACTACCTCCATTCACCTTCATTTAATTCTTTAGCGAGGACTAGGATAGAGGTCTGGCTAAACTAGTCTTGGAGGACGTGGTGCTCCCCTCTACGGAAAAACATAACGCTTCGGCCCCTTTGCATAACTCTTTTCCTTTCCCCAAGTGACTAGACGTCAATATCGTGGGCCCAGCTCCTGAGCGTTTTCGGCGCTTCGTGTCTTGAGGCTGGGAGGAGGCTAGTCCTTGCTCCTTGAATTTGCGATGCGTGAATGAGAGATAGAACCTAATCGCGCATCACATACCCCTCTTTTGATCGGATGGCCTAGAGCACTTTCGGCGATACTGTGGGCCCGCCATTAAAAGTTCTTTTCATTTCACGATTCGTGAGTTCGTCATTTGAAGACCCTCTGCTCCATTTTATAAACTCCCACTCCCTGAGATGGCGATACGGGTCGAGCTCTTTTCCTAGTCAGCGCTCTTTACATGTAATTGTCAGCTAGGGCCCAAGTACTAGCGCCCCTCGCTACTCGTGACCTCGTGAGTTGGAGTATTGAACTTTGGCACTCTCCACTCGCGAAGTTCTGAGACGCGATGGTTGGTCCCCTCCGGGCACTTTTGTAACTTGGAATCTCACGCAACCAAAGGATATTGTCTGCCCCTCGAACTCACGAACCCCGAGTTCGAGAAATAACACTGCGCTTGAACTGCTCGCAATCAACGACCCTCATAACTTCACGAATGCTTTCCCAGAGAATTTTGACCGTTGAATTCCTTAAAATTATTTGCGCTATGCTTGGCGCAGCTCAGTTAATCTACAATTACCCATTAACCGTTGTTCTTCTCTATCGCTGAATCCTTTCTGCTGAAGAATGAAATGCCCACTCGCTTGATTTTGAGCTCTAAAAGGACTTCTTCTGTGCACTGCGCTTGGGCGCTCCTCGTGCAACCTACAGACCTAGATATCCCAATGTCAAAGATAAGTAATGTTGCTAACATTAGGCTCCATGGGGGATAGAGTTATCCCTGTGATGCTCCAAGGATTCATTTTACAGTTACAGTGCCTTGTTGTAGGGCTATGGAGTCATTTACTGAGCCGAAAAATAAAAATAGACAGAGTCAAAAGGACAATATCTACAAACAAAGGAGCCACCGAAGGCTTAGACAAAACATTTCTTAATAAAATGCCCATTTACTGCGCTATTGAAAACTTCTTCACCCTCCAAATCCTGCAGCCTGAACATGTTGTTTGAGAAAACTACATAGATTTTGAAGGGCCCAATCCATAGGGCTTCAAATTTGTCGTGCTTTCCCTTGTCCTGCTTAGGAGCGTCCCATTTTAGTACCAGGTCTCCTATCTAGAACTCCTCCTTCTTGGCTTTCTTATCAAAAACCTGCTTGATCCTCTGCTAATGGTCCTAAATTTTGATCATTACCTGCTCTCTGGCCTGCTGGACTTCTACCAGTTGATGAATTCTTCTGATCATGTCATTGGGCTCTTCTTGGTAATCCTAGAAAAAATTTTCTACGGGACTAGCTAGTTGAGAAGGGAAGACAGCTTCTGCCCCGTAAACTAACTGGAAAGGGGAGATACCTATAGATCTCTTTCTGGTCACCCGATCAATGCATAGAGTGAATTTCAACTTCAAGTTCCAAGACCTTTTGTTGTCCTCCAGTAATATTTTAATGATCCTTATTAGGCTTTTGTTGGAAGATTTTGCTAAACCATTGCCCTGGGGATAATATGGGGTGAAGTGAATCAGTTTGATCCCAAATTGTTCGTAGAACTTGACTAATGGCTCATCCATAAAAGAGGATGTGTTGTCAGTAACAATCTTTCTTAGGCAGCCAAACCTTACAATGAGGTCTTCCAGGAATCCAATGATTACCCTGTGGGAAGCACTCCTGGTGGGGATAGCTTCAATCCACATAGTAAAGAAATCTGTGGCAGACAGGATCCATCTGTGCTGCCTGCTAGAAACAGGGTGGATTTCTCCAATAAAATCTAGGCCCCATTGTTGGAAAGGTCCTGAAACAACTACAGGCTATAAAGGCAGAGACTTGAGTTGTTGTTTTCCTGAAAATTTTTGGCATGGGATATAGGCTCTAACTCCTCTATGGACATCAGCGAACAAGGTGGGCCAGTAGTACACATCTCTGAGAATTTTTTGGGCTGTGGTCTTCCAGGAATGGTTCCCTCCACATAGGCCACTGTGAAATTCAACCATGATCCTGTTAGCCTCTCGTGGATCCATGCATTTTAAAAGCACTCCTAGGGGGTCTTTCCAGTATAAAATTTGATCGATAAGGCAGTACCTGACTGCCTTGAGCTTTAGAGATCTTGCTTTATTTCATTGCAGGCCATCTAGGGGTTGCAACTCCTGCAGAAAATATATGACATCCTTATACCAAGGACATCGAGCCAACATGGGTTCTGTTTGAGGGTCTACGTCGTACAACTGATTCTGATGATTCTCTGAACATACATTGATGAAATTTACCCCCAAGGCTTTGCAATTTGCTTCAGCCAACAGCTTGGCTAAGCCTTGACCTTTGATCAATTTTGTAGGCCTTATTTCCAAGTCAAATTCCAGGATCTTGGCCATACATTTACTCCTCTTCCCATCAATGTTGGGATGCATAAGGATGTCCTTCACAGAGGCTAAAGGAATGTATGCAGTCACTTTTGAGTGTAAGACATAGACCCTAAAATATTTGAGATCTTTCACTAAGGCATAGGCCTGCTTCTCCATGATTTCATATCTGACCTCCGCATCTCTTAATGCCTTGCTAAATAAGGCAATGGGTTTCTCTCACCCTTCCTCATTTTTCTGCAACAAGACCGCTGCTACTATATCAAAAGAAGCGAAAGAGAAGATTAGGAAATCTTTTGAATAGTCAGGACTGATCAGCACAGGTGCCTCAGTCAATGCCCTTTTTATTTGGACAAAAGATTCCCTGGGTTCAGTGGTCCATTTCACTTCATTTCCCTTCTTGAGCATGGTTGTGATGTGTTTCACCATCTCAGCAAAATTCGAGACGAATCTCCTTAGAAAATTAATCTTTCCCAGAAAGGCCTAAACTTCCTTCTTAGATCTAGGAAGTGACAGGGTCCGAATTGCCTCCACCCTGGTAGGATCAATCCTCACTCCTTCTGCTGATACTATATGGCCTAATAGCTTCCCTTCCTTCATAGAAAACAAAGATTTTTTGGGATTTAGGGAAAGGCCGAATTTCCGACACTTCGAAAAAACCTTTCTTAGGTGACAACAGTGCTCTTTGTCAGACCTGGAGAAGACTTTTATGTCATCCAGATAGATCATCACAAACTTATCTTTCTCCCCGATGAAGGCTATATCCATGGCTCGTTGAAATGTCTCTCCTGCATTCATCAGTCCAAATGGAATTTTGGCATACATGAACATGCCCCAAGGAGTGGTGAAGGTTGTCTTTTCTCTATCTTCAGGCATGACCGATATCTGATTATAGCCAGAAAAACCGTTGATCATGGAAATCCTAGATGCACCGGTTACCCTCTACAATATGTGTTCCATGTTGGGCAGGGGATAATTGTCTTTCTTTGAGTTCCTGTTGAGGTTCCTGAAATCGACACAAAGCCTAATTTCTCCACTTTTCTTCCTAACCAAAACCAAATTGGCCACCCATTCGGAATATCTCAAGGGGACGATGATTTGGGCTTCTAACTTTCTCCATGACAGGCAACAACATGGGATTTATCTGTCTTAGCTTCTGCCTGAATGGCTTAGCCTCTTCCTTCAGTGGGATCTTCTATTCAATGATGGATGTATCATACGTCTTGAGATCTTCGTAGTTCCATGCAAACACATCGGCAAATTCTCTCAACAACTCAGTATATTCGGCCCTCTATTCTCTGGTCAAACTCCTTGACAACTTGATGAACTTAGGCTTCTCCGGTGTGCCAATGTTGCACTCGGTTGTGTCAGCATCTTCATCTAAAACGCTATCCTTTATTGCCACATCATTCCTATCGAACAATCTTTCTAAAGGAATTAGTCCCCTCAGAATGTGATTGCTAGGTAGCTGAATAATCTGGTGATTAGCAATTTTATTTAAAAACACCTCAGGGTGAGGGTCATCTTCCATGTCAGGATCCTAATCAATGTGCAATGCAGAAAATTCATCAACAGATTGGAGAAATTTTTTGATTTCCAGATCATCTTCGAATACCTTCCAATGCTTGACATTGTCCAGTATAGAGGGCCTATATTTTATTTCAACATCAAATTTGACCATAGGCGATAGAGGAACTTTGAGCAAACTAGCTAAGACAGCTAAAGAATTGGCTGAAGTATTTTCCCCCCTCAGAATGAAAGAAATGTTGAAAGCCAAGAAGAAACTATCAATCAGGTCCCATACCTCATTTCTGTAATTTCTGAGTCAGGGATTATTACCACGGTAGGCATTTCTGACTTGTTGGATGATCAACTCAGCATCTCTAAATATTGCTATCTCTTTAATTCCCATTTCTTTTGCAGCCCTCATACCCAGAACAAGAGCTTCATACTCTGTCACATTGTTGGTGGTTTCAAATTATAGCCTATATGATAGGGAAATGGTTTCCTGGGAAGGTGACACAAAAAACACCCCAACACCAGCGCCTTCCCTGGAGCAGGCTCCATCTAAAAAAAAAATTCAGACAGGGGTGATGGAGGGAGGAAATTCATGAAGAGTGGTGGGCTTCTCTATGAGTTTAAGGGGAGGCTTAGGAGCATGAGTGAGTTGTAGTAAACTAGAACCTAAATTAGTGTCCAAGGCAAAAATGGGATGGTTGGTGGGATTAGCTTCATCACTGATTATATAGGCTAGCTGGGCTTCTCTATATAGCCTCCTATGTTCTCCTCCAAATACTGGGATAGTAGCATATGTGAGGTCCATATGCAAAGTTCCCCCTAGTCTTTTTATCCAAGATCTTGATAACAACATACTAAACTTGGGGGGGACATCAGCCACTACAATATCCATGACCACACTTTTCATGGGCAACTGAAACAAGGTCACAACTAGGTCTTTGATAACCCCGAGACATTGAACTTTCCTAGAGTCAAAGGAATAGAGGTCATGATAGGCTCGGGTGACTTCTAGCCCTAAATATTCCATGACAATTTTGGGCATGAGGTTGTGAGAAGCCCCTGAATCCATCAAGAAGTTGTGCAGTACCTTGTCATGTATGTTCAAAGAAGTGTAGAAGGGAGGGGATGAGTCATCTCTATCTTTTACCATAGGACCTAGAATAACTGCAGGCTTTTCATCTTGCAAGTTGATGGAGTCTATGGGCAGGCATGAGGTCTCAGACTGTAGAAGCTCAAAGAAGCATTTTTTGAACCCTTCATGTTTAATCAATTTGGTCAAGGGCACAGGGATTCTAATCTTTTGAATTTCATGCTCGAAATTGAAAGAAGATGTAAGCTTAGGGATTTCTCTTATTTTGGGAACATAACTCTGGACCATGGGAGAGAGAGGTTGGGGATTCTTACCTCTGTGATTGTTTGCTACTTCATTGGCAGGCTTCTCTATTCTAGTGGACTGCTAAGGAACATTAGGTGTTACTGCCCTTTTCTGGGACCTCAGGTCATACCTGCCTTGGCAGCCACTAGTCTTGTTTTCCTTGCTCAGCTCATTTAGTTGACTGTCCATGAGAGACTCCTCATATGCTGATTGAGTGAGATGAGGAAAAGGAGGAGTGCCCCTGAAGCAATGGATTTCAGGATCAAGCTCATCTATTTCCCCTTCTTCCCCCTAGGCCACAAAAATGTTTTGAAAAGGGGCCTGAATTTTCTGGTCTTCTCTATCTCTTCCCCTTTCTCTTTGCACAGTCAGGGAAGTAATATTGTTTGGCCTCCTGAAACCTCCTTTGTTTTCGGTGTTTTGGGGGCCCTTGTATGCTTGCCTCCCTTCCACCTTCATTCTCTCCATCTCTGTAGATAGAGACTTTACCATCCTGGTCAACTCATCCACCTGAGGGTGGGGCACCGATGGGTGTTATTGGATAAATCCGTAAGTGCGGACACTAACTGATCTCCCTAGATCCACCTGGATCTAGAACAAAGCAAGACAGAACATGACTCTTTCCCT
>SNQJ01S0260364.1:0-12272 GCA_010110895.2 Picea sitchensis | reverse complement strand
AAGACCCCCGAGGGAGATGCAAGCACTATGGTCACAAAACCATCAGAAAAGGAGAATGAAGAAAAATCTAAAAGCTATGCTAATATTCTCAAAGGCTCCATCAACAATGAAAGAAAAAGTAGGAAAGGAAATGATGACCAACAAAAACCTGATTCTTCTCACAAGAACAACAAGAATAAGTTCAGAAGAGTTGTTCCACCAAGAAGGCCTTTCACAACCCAGTACCAAAATCTCTTTCTTGGCTATTATTTTTCTTGCAATAATTTTAGTCATAAAGCACTAGATTTTAGAGCTTATGCAAGAAGTGATCACGTGAGAGATAGAAATAGATCTTCTTATAAGACCCCAAAGAATGATTATGTGAGAAACAAAACCAGAAGTTCTCATGGGTTTGTTGATAGAAACTACAATTCATTTGATCCCCTACTTGATTACCATACTAAATGTTATAAGTGTAATAAATATGGGCACACATCACATGACTATAGAAGTAGCATAATTAAGTCTCCTAAGAAAAACATGGAAGAAGATGTTCTTACCAAGCATAGAGAAGAGTACACAAAGGGGTGGAAAAGGAAGCAAGAAGAACTAAAGAAGGAAGAACGTGGACTTGCAATGTATGCTCAAAACAAAGGAAGACAATGGTACATTAATAGTGTATTTTAAAAACACATGATAGTGGATCAGAACAAATTTCTCACCCTAAAGGAAGAAAAAGGAGGCAATGTTACCTTTGGGGATAATGCTTCTACAAGGATAGTTGGAAAAGGTACTGTTAGTATTGATAATGGAAAGACTAAAACACATAGTGTCTTGTATGTTGAAGGGTTAAAACACAATATTTTAAGTGTCAATAAAATGTGTGATCAAGGTTACAACCTCACATTTCATTCTAAAGGATGTGAGATAAGGAAAGCAAGTTCAGGAAAATTAGTGGCAAATGCAAACATAACCTCGAGCAATGTATATGTTCTCAATGACGCCAAAGGAGAAAAATGGTGTATGGGACAAGTAAGAAAAATATGGTTATGGAATATGTTTTCACAAGAGTTGGTTCTAGGCTGTAATAGAGCCAAGACTTAGCACATTTTAAACGAAAAAAATAAGTTATCACTCAGAACTTGATTTGGGTTGTGTGCAGGTAAATTACGAGATAACCACGAACCACTTTTGATTAGAAGCTGCCCCTTCCAACCTGAGAGGGATCTCTCGAATATATGTCATGATAGGATATCTAATAAGCCTAAAAATGGGCAGATCTGTGGGTAATAGAAAGTTTTGAGGTTTTTAGGGTTGATGGGTTGGACCGAGTGGTAGTCCATTGGGCATGGAGTCAAATGATCAAGCAAAATAGAAAGAGTGTTTCGACAATGGAAATCCATGGAGTAGAGGCGAGATAGAAGTTGATTACAAAGAGAAGGATTTATAAAAGTATGGTAGCAGAATAAAGAGAAAACATATCAATACACAAGGAGCACTTAGCGATGAGTGAATTCCAAGCACAAATCAATGGAAAGAGATGGTTGGGACAAAGCATCTAGCAAAGGACGAATTCTCAACCTTGATCTCTACAAGAAACAACCTATAGCCATTATGCAACAGAGCATTTAACAGAGGATGAATTATATTACAAAATAGTTACAAATCAAGAAGAAAATATAGATGGAGTGATATTGAAACTAAGAAAATGGACAAACTCTGCAAGCAACATCACAAGAATCTCTGCTATGGATAAAACATGCTTCTGCAATCTTGTATTAAACTGAAAATGAAAGATACAGCCCAAGAGTACTACTAATGTGTGTCTTTACCCCCTTCTCTATGTTAAAAATATGCCTCATATAGGTCTTGAGGTCGAAAATCATCCCAAAACAACAGTTACAATCAATTCTTGAAACTAACGACCATAGAAGATGGGCCAAACTGTTGAGAAATGAGGCTGCGGTTATGGCTCTATATCTCTCGAATCGTGATAGTTGTGCATAAAATGTAAGAGGATTTTTTGACTCTATTTGTTCTGAGAAAAAACCTCTCTCAGTTCCCTGAGATCTGTTTTCATTTTCCCCATATTTGCATTTTACAAACATGTGTCAAAACAAGAAAATATGAGATCCGAAAATTAGGGCTCGGAGATGGATTCGATTCTCCCAATATGTGACACCTATAGGAAAAATGAGAGAGGCTATTGATATTCGATGTGTTAGGCACGAAAAACTTCGACCGTTTCTCAAACTGATCCTCCAGTCGCTCAGAATCATCATTTGAAAATGATGACTCAACACAATAAAAAACGCCACATTTCTCAAAAATGAACCTCATCTTGCGGGGGACTTTTGACTACCTTCCCAAGATCCAAATGAAATTATGAAGACACCACTGGAAAAATTAACATCTTTAGATGTCGATCGACTATTCGAATGCGGAAAATGGCCTCCCAAAGGCTGAGAAAAATGGTTTTTTACCAAGGCATTTTTTTGCATATGATTGGAGTCCCGATTTCGGGTTTTCGGGTTCCGGGGTTTTGGGTATCATGTATTCAAGAGTTATGACATGCAAGGAATCCCGAATCGTGAAATCACGATGGGATTAATTAGATGATAATCATTTGTCTTAATTTCTTAATTAATCATTATTAGCAATTAATCTTTAACCTTTGGTGGATTTAAGTGTTAGGACTTTGATAATACTTGACGCGAGAAATCCCGAATCGTAAAATTGCGATGAGATTGATTAACAGTTACAACACTTTTAGCTTTGTGATTAAGCACGATTAAAACACAGCCTTTCGGGGTTTTGGAAATCGCAAACTTGAAACTTAAAGCATGAAGGCAACTCGAGTCATGAAATCACAATGAGAATTGTCAACATTAATCTTTCTTATTCTTTAATTAACCTGACTTATCCTTTAATACTTTAGTGAATTCAGAGATCGAGACTATAGTTATTAAAATATCTATGTCAGCCAAATCCCCGACGGCCAAAAACCCCGAACTTGTGAGCTTTTTCTCCATGTGGCTTAATGCTCGATGGATGTGGTCATTCAATTGCCAATGCTTCCATTCATTTTCCTTGTGACTCAACACTCAAACAGATGGTACATTTCTTTGATTTTCACATGAACCCTGTCTTTGGATTTTTTGTGAGTTGGCTTGTGACTGTTGTACTGTTGTGGCATTTGGAGTTGATTTCGACATTATTTGATTGAAGATGATAGGTAGATAACATGCAGTGATGCGCGTGACAGACGAATGGTCGTTTTCTCACATCTACACTTTCGGTAGTTAAACACTATAATTTTTTTCTCTCCTAAGTTATCGAAAGCCAAAATTTCAATATTTGTTACAACAGAGGCTCCATCTAGGGATGGTGTTTTCCTGCAAAGTGCCAAGAACAATAGATCACGTGCCTTCATCCATTGGGCGACCTGAAATCATCCTTATCAAACTCTGAACTTTGTCGCTTTACTTGTACCTTTCCGAAACCAAAAAACCGCTTATGCATTCATTGGGCTATGGAGTCATAATTCTTTAAAACAAAATCATACTAGATTCCAAACTAAACCGTAAACATAGTGAAAACCACTACTGTACTCTATTGCTCAAAGTCAAACTTATTTATATACATCACCTACTCTAACTGATATCATTGTTTTGTTCAAGTATAGGAAAACTTCCAAATCAACCAAGCAAGTATCCGACTAACAAAATTAATTATACTTCCATCTTTGAGCAAAAAATTGACAGGAGCAACTGCAAATTTTAAAACATGCCCTAGGAGCAGGTACTTATAGTTTTGAAATTCAGACTTCAAGAAGTCGGAAATAAAAAATTCAGTGCTCCATATTGACTCCATATAAACTGCTACTGGATCGTAAAATTCACATAGAGATACCTCATTTTGCTGTTGTTCCAACTGACTGAAATGTTGTTGCTGGCTTCCTTTATTGATCTGAATGTTAAATGTGGAATTCTCAATATTTGTTGGGTAAACATGCATGATCAACTGCTGATCTGAACTTGACTTCTCTCCTTCGTCATATCCCTGTAATCTGAATTCATCACTATGATATGCTGGCCTATTACAACTGACAATTTTTAAGAGAGAATAAGAGATATGTTCTTCATTTCCTACATTACTGTCTTGATAATGATCAAATGAAAACTGAGTCTTGAAATATGCATCATGGAGAAATTTCTGATCACCCTCTCCAACAATGATATCTTTAGAGGATGTATCAAAGCTAAAAATCTACATTGGACTCTTGAACAACAGATTCATATCTATTTTCAACCATAGCATTCATACTTTTTTGATCATCTCTTAGTTGATAAATAGGATTTGATGAAATTTCATTAGACAACAAATCTTTAAAATCCTCTTCATCATCACTATATTTATCAAATACTGGAAGATCAGAATACAATCCTGAAGGTTTCTGCATTGAAAAATCACTAATCTGATCTTGAAACAGATTTAGAAAAATATCACTGTCTTCCTCATCATCAACAACCTTTACATCAAAATATAAATCATCCTCGAACACCAAACATTCTTCAGGATTGTTAAATATGAAAACCACCTCTTTTTCATGAAACAAAACAGAGTCTACAAGATATTCAAAACTGTGTGGATGCAATAGATCTGTGTAAGTAGGGGTTGCAACATGACTATTTAGGAGTAGATCTATCTCTTCTTATGTTAAAGGAGGAAGTGGTTTGTGTAATTTCTGGATTAAGCAACTATTGTTTTCTTTCTCTTCTGCAAGTTGACCATGATGCCGAATATCTTCTTCTTGAATGTGATCACAAGAGCTATCATATCCTACTTCTTTATCAACCAACTCTTCTTCATATTGATCATCTTCATCGACTTGAGAGAATTTTTTTACATTCCTTCCTCTTCTTCAGGAAGATGTGTTTGATCTGTTTGTCTTATGAATTTTATGTTGCAACAATCTTCAAAAAGTATTTCAGCAGAATAGATTCTTTTACAATGTTGATGAAAAAGTATGTGAAAATATTTCAATGAAGGAATACTGGAATGAGGTAAAGATTTATACTAGAGTATAGCATCTCTTTCCAACGAAAACATAAACAGTTTCATGAGGACATATTCATGATGCATATTTAATTCATCCATGAGCTTGTGGAATTCAAACAAGTGTTGAGCAAGATTGTCATTTGCATATTCTCCAAATTTAGGAAGGACATCTTCCCAAAATTTAATGTCTGGAACAATGTTTGGAAAACCATAAACATTTGTAAAGTCCAGAGGAGCAAACCTTGCAGCAATCCAAGCAATGAACGAATTTGACATTTTGAGACCAGTGGAGTCGCCAATGAATCATGTAGAGTCTTTGAACCAAGGAGTGACCAGGTGAATGATCACAGCCAATTGAATGCCTATCCCATGTTCAACTTCAAGGAATAGATCTAAACTTTTTGTCGTATCCCAGGGAAGATAGCTTCGTTCCTCTATCCCTGGCAACGACGCTAGAAAATGTTGTCGCAAGAGTTGGTTTTAGGTTGTAATAGAGCCAAGCCTTAGCACATTTTAAATGAAAAAAATAAGTTATTACTCGGAACTTGATTTGGGCTGCGTGCAGGTAAATTTTGAGATAACCACAAACCACTTTTGATTAGAAGCTGCCCCTTCCAACTCGAGAGGGATCTCTCAAATATATGTCATGATAGGATATCCAATAAGCTTAACAACGGGCATATCTGTGGGTAATAGAAATTTTTGAGGTTTTTAGTGTTGATGGGTTGGACCGAGAGGTATTCCATTGGGCATGGAGTCAAATGATCAAGCAAATAGAAAGAGTGTTTTGGCAATGGAAATCCATGGAGCAGAGGTGAGATAGAAGTTGATTACAAAGAGAAGGATTTATAAAAGTATGGTAGTAGAATAAAGAGAAAACATATCAATACACAAGGAACACTTAGCGATGAATGAATTCCAAGCACAAATCAATGGAAAGAGATGGTTGGGACAGAGCATCTACCAAAGGACGAATTCTCAACCTTGATCTCTGCAAGAAACAACCTAGAGCCATTCTGCAATAAAGCATCTAACAGAGGATGAATTCTATTACAAAACAATTACAAATCAAGAAGAAAAGATAGATGTAGTGATATTGAAACTAAGAAAATGGACAAACTCTGCAAGCAACATCACAAGAATCTCTGCTATGGATAAAACATGCTTCTGCAATCTTGTATTAAACTAAAAATGAAAGCTACAGCCCAGGAGTACTACTCCTGTGTGTCTTTCCCCGCTTATCTATGTTACAAATATGCCTCATATAGGTCTTGAGGTCGAAAATCCTCCCAAAACAATAGTTACAATCAATTCTTGAAACTAACGGCCATAGAAGATGGGCCAAACTGCTGAGAAATGAGGCTACGGTTATGGATTTGTATCTCTCAAATCATGACAACTGTGCATAAAATGTAAGACAATTTTGTCACTCTATTTGTTCTAAGCAATAAACTCTCTCAGTTCCCTGAGATCCATTTTCATTTTCCCCATCTCTGCATTTTACAAACATGTGTCAAAATAAGAAAATATGGGATCCAAAAATTAGGGCTCAGAGATGGATTTGATTCTCCCAATATGTGACACCTGTAGGAAAACAGAGAGAGGCTATTTATCTTCGATGTGTTAGGCACAAAAATGTCCGACCGTTTCTCAAACTGATCCTCCAGTCGCTCAGAATCATCATTTGAAAATGATGACTCAACATAGTAAAAAACGCCACATTTCTGAAAATGAACCTCATCTTGCAGGGAAATTTTGACTGCATTCTCAAGATCCAAATGAAATTATGAAGACACCAATGGAAATATTAGGATCTTTAGATTTCGATCGACTATTCGAACGCGGAAAATGGCCTCCCAAAGGCTGAGAAAAATGGTTTTTTCCCAAGGAAGTTTTTTGCATATGATTGGAGTCCCGATTTCGGGTTTTCGAGTTTCAAGGTTTCGGGGTTTTGGGTATCATGTATTCAAGAGTTATGACATGCAAGGAATCCCGAATTTCGAAATCGCGATGGGATTAATTAGACGATAATCATTTGTCTTAATTTCTTAATTAATCACTATTAGCAATTAATCTTTAACCTTTCGTGGATTTAAGCGTTGGGACTTCGATAATACTTGACTTGAGAAATCCTAAATCGCGAAATTGCGATGGGATTGATTAACAGTTAAAACACTTTTAGCTTTGTGATTAAGCACGATTAAAACACAGGCTTTCAGGGTTTCAGAAATCGCAAACTTGAAACTTAAAGCATGAAGGCAACTTGAGTTGCGAAATCACGATGAGACTTGTCAACAATAATCTTTCTTATTCTTTAATTAACCCGGCTTAACCTTTAATACTTTAGTGAATTCGAAGATTGGGACTGTAGTTATTAAAATATCTATGTCGGCCAAATCCCTGACGGCCAAAAACCTCGAACTCGTGAGCTTTTTCTCCATGTGGCTTAATGCTCGGTGGATGTGGTCATTCAACTGCCAATGCTTCCATTCATTTTCCTTGTGACTCAATGCTCGAACAAATGGTACATTTCTTTGATTTCACATGAACCCTGTCTTTGGATTTTTCGTGAGTTGGCTTGTGACTATTGTACTGTTGTGGAATTTGGAGATGATTTCAACGTTATTTGACTGAAGATGACAGGTAGAGAACATTCAGTGATGCGCGTGATAGACGAATGACCATTTTCTCACATCTACACTTTCGGTAGTTAAACACTATAAAATTTTTCTCTCCTAAGTTACCGAAAGCCAAAATTTTAGTATTTGTTACAATAGAATAGAAGGATGGGTCATATAAGCTTTTACAATCTAATAAAACTGACTGAAATGTTGTTGTTGGCTTCCTTTATTGATCTGAATGTTAAATGTGGACTGCTCAATATTTGTTGGGTAAACTTGCATGATCAACTGCTGATCTAAACTTGACTTCTCTCCTTCGTCATATCCCTGTAATTTGAATTCATCACTATGATATGTTGGCCTATTACAACTGACAATTTTTAAGAGAGAATAAGAGATATGTTCTTCATTTCCTACATTACTGTCTTGATAATGATCAAATGAAAACTGAGTCTCGAAATATGCATCATGGAGAAATTTCTGATCACCCTCTCCAACAATGATATCTTTAGAGGATGTATCAAAGCTAAAAATCTTCATTGGACTCTTGAACAACAGATTCATATCTATTTTCAACCATAGCATTCATACTTTTCTGATCATCTCTTAGTTGATAAATAGGATTTGATGAAATTTCATTAGACAACAAATCTTTAAAATCCTCATTATCATCACTATATTTATCAAATACTGGAAGATCAAAATAAAATCCTGAAGGTTTCTACATTGAAAAATCACTAATCTGATCTTGAAACAGATTTAGAAAAATACAACTGTCTTCCTCATCATTAGCAACCTTTACATCAAAATATAAATCATCCTCGAACACAGAACATTCTTCAGGATTGTTAAATATGACAACCACCTCTTTTTCATGAAACAAAACAGAGTCTACAAGATATTCAAAATTGTGTGGATGCAACAGATCTATGTAAGTAGGGGTTACAACATGACTATTCAGGAGCAGATCTATCTCTTCTTCTGTTAAAGGAGGAAGTGGTTTGTGTAATTTCTGGATCAAGCAACTATTGTTTTCTTTCTCTTCTGCAAGTTGACCATGATGCTGAATATCTTCTTCTTGAATGTGATCACAAGAGCTATCATATCCTACTTCTTTATCAACCAACTCTTCTTCATATTGATCATCTTCATCGACTTGAGAGAAATTTTTTATATTCCTTCCTCTTCTTCAGGAAGATGTGTTTGATCTGTTTGTCTTATGAATTTTATGTTGCAGCAATCTTCAAAAAGTATTTCAGCTGAATAGATTCTTTTACAATGTTGATGAAAAAGTATGTGAAAATCTTTCAATGAAGGAATACTGGAATGAGGTAAGGATTTATACTAGATTCTAACATCTCTTTCCAACGAAAACATAAACAGTTTCATGAGGACATCTTCATGATGTATATTTAATTCATCCATGAGCTTGTGGAATTCAAACAAGTGTTGAGCAAGATTTTCATCCGCACATTCTCCAAATTTAGGAAGGACATCTTCCCAAAATTTAATGTCTGGAACAATGTTTGGAAAACCATAAACATTTGTAAAGTCCAGAGGAGAAAACCTTGCAACAATCCAAGAAATGAACGAATTTGACATTTTGAGACCAGTGGAGTCGCCAATGAATCCTGTAGAGTCTTTGAACCAAGGAGTCACCAGGTGAATGATCACAGCCAATTGAATGCCTATCCCTTGTTCACCTTCAAGGAATAGATCTAAACTTTTTGTCATATCCCAGGGAAGATAGCTTCGTTCCTCTGTCCCTGGCAACGACGCTAGAAAATGTTGTCGCAAGAGTTGGTTTTAGGTTGTAATAGAGCCAAGCCTTAGCACATTTTAAATGAAAAAAATAAGTTATTACTTGGAACTTGATTTGGGTTGCGTGCAGGTAAATTTCGAGATAACCACAAACCACTTTTGATTAGAAGCTGCCCCTTCCAACCCGAGAGGGATCTCTCAAATATATGTCATGATAGGATATCCAATAAGCTTAACAACGGGCAGATCTGTGGGTAATAGAAAGTTTTGAGTTTTTTAGTGTTGATGGATTGGACCGAGAGGTATTCCATTGGGCATGGAGTCAAATGATCAAGCAAATAGCAAGAGTGTTTCAACAATGGAAATCCATGGAGCAGAGGTGAGATAGAATTTGATTACAAAGAGAAGGATTTATAAAAGTATGGCAGTAGAATAAAGAGAAAACATATCAATACACAAGGAGCACTTAGCGATGAATGAATTCCAAGCACAAATCAATGGAAAGAGATGGTTGGGACAGAGCATCTACCAAAGGATGAATTCTCAACCTTGATCTCTGCAAGAAACAACCTATAGCCATTCTACAATAAAGCATCTAACAGAGGATGAATTCTATTACAAAATAGTTACAAATCAAGAAGAAAAGATAGATGGAGTGATATTGAAACTAAGAAAATGGACAAACTCTGCAAGCAACACCACAAGAATCTCTGCTATGGATAAAACATGCTTCTACAATCTTGTGTTAAACTAAAAATGAAAGTTATAGCCCAGGAGTACTACTCCTATGTGTCTTTCCCCGCTTATCTATGTTACGAATATGCCTCATATAGGTCTTGAGGTCAAAAATCCTCCCAAAACAACAGTTACAATCAATTCTTGAAACTAACGGCCATAGAAGATGGGCCAAACTGCTGAGAAATGAGGCTACAGTTATGGCTCTGTATCTCTCAAATCATGACAACTGTGCAAAAAATGTAAGACAATTTTTTCACCCTATTTGTTCTGAGCAAAAAACTCTCTCAGTTCCCTGAGATCCATTTTCATTTTCCCCATATCTGCATTTTACAAACATGTGTCAAAACAAGAAAATATGGGATCCGAAAATTAGGGCTCGGAGATGGATTTGATTCTCCCAATATGTGACACCTGTAGGAAAACAGAGAGAGGATATTTATCTTCAATGTGTTAGGCACACAAATGTTCGACCGTTTCTCAAACTGATCCTCCAGTCGCTCAGAATCATCATTTGAAAATGATGACTCAACATAGTAAAAAACGCCACATTTATGAAAACGAACCTCATCTTGCAAGGGAATTTTGATTGCATTCTCAAGATCCAAATGAAATTATGAAGACACCACTGGAAATATTAGGATCTTTATATGTCGATCGACCATTCGAACGCGGAAAATGGCCTCCCAAAGGCTGAGAAAAATGGTTTTTTCCCAAGGAAGTTTTTTGCATATGACTGGAGTCCCGATTTTGGGTTTTCGGGTTTCAGGGTTTCGGGGTTTTGGGTATCATGTATTCAAGAGTTATGACATGCAAGGAATCCCGAATTGCGAAATCGCGATGGGATTAATTAGACGATAATCATTTGTCTTAATTTATTAATTAATCATTATTAGCAATTAATCTTTAACCTTTCGTGGATTTAAGTGTTGGGACTTCGATAATACTTGACGTGAGAAATCCCGAATCGCGAAATTGCGATGGGATTGATTAATAGTTAAAACACTTTTAGCTTTGTGATTAAGCACGATTAAAACATAGGCTTTCGGGGTTTCAGAAATCGCAAACTTGAAACTTAAAGCATGAAGGCAACTCGAGTTGCGAAATCACGATGAGACTTGTCAACATTAATCTTTCTTATTCTTTAATTAACCCGGCTTATCCTTTAATACTTTAGTGAATTCGGAGATTGGGACTGTAGTTATTAAAATATCTACGTCGGCCAAATCCCCGACGGCCAAAAACCCCAAACTCGTGAGATTTTTCTCCATGTGGCTTAATGCTCGGTGGATGTGGTCATTCAACTGCCAATGCTTCCATTCATTTTCCTTGTGACTCAACGCTCAAACAAACGGTACATTTCTTTGATTTCACATGAACCCTGTCTTTGGATTTTTCGTGAGTCGGCTTGTGACTGTTGTACTGTTGTGGCATTTGGAGCTGATTTCAGCGTTATTTGACTGAAGATGACAGGTAGAGAACATTCAGTGATGCGCGTGATAGACGAATGGCCATTTTCTCACATCTACACTTTCGGTAGTTAAACACTATAAATTTTTTCTCTCCTAAGTTACCGAAAGCCAAAATTTCAATATTTGTTACAATAGAATAGAAGGATGGGTCATATAAGCTTTTACAATCTAATAAAACTGACTGAAATGTTGTTGCTGGCTTCCTTTATTGATCTGAATGTTAAATGTGGACTGCTCAATATTTGTTGGGTAAACTTGCATGATCAACTGCTGATCTGAACTTGACTTCTCTCCTTCGTCATATCCCTGTAATCTGAATTCATCACTATGATATGTTGGCCTATTACAACTGACAATTTTTAAGAGAGAATAAGAGATATGTTCTTCATTTCCTACATTACTGTCTTGATAATGATCAAATGAAAACTGAGTCTCGAAATATGCATCATGGAGAAATTTCTGATCACCCTCTCCAACAATGATATCTTTAGAGGATGTATCAAAGCTAAAAATCTTCATTGGACTCTTGAACAACAGATTCATATCTATTTTCAACCATAGCATTCATACTTTTCTGATCATCTCTTAGTTGATAAATAGGATTTGATGAAATTTCATTAGACAACAAATCTTTAAAATCCTC